>PVIJ01018707.1:0-25640 GCA_004024925.1 Scalopus aquaticus
GCCGCTGCTGACAGCGCCACAGCGCAGCGTTTAACCGCTGCGTCACCGGGGAGGCCCCAGCTTAGTCACTTCTAATTTACAATTAGGAAAATTCAATAAAATCCACAATGAAATAACTACACAATTATAAAAAAATCGTAAATGAAACAAAACAAAAAAGAAAACCAAACAAAATAAAACAAACAAAATAATACCTGTTCTTAATAATTTATCTTTAAGAATTCAGAACAAGTGCAATTCTGATTGCTGATGCGAATGGAAATTGGTAGAAACACTTAGGAAAATAACTTACAACTTCCTTATAATGTTAAATATATACTTTATCTCATATATATATAAAGGTCCTTCATTTATCTTCTCAAGTTAATAAAAAATGTTAGCTTACACAAAAGCCTGCACGCAAATATTTATGTTAGCTTTATTCATCACTGCCAAAAAAATCATTAGGAACAACCTGGATGTGCGTTAACCACTGAATAAATAAAAACAATGGTACATCCATTAAAAAAAATACTATACAACAATATAAAGGAACCCATTATCGATTTGTCCAGTAGCATATGAACGAACCATATTTTATAAGTTAAAGAAACCAAACTAAAACTCTTCACTTACAAAAAAGGATGAGTTGCTCACACTATTGTGAATCATGCAGGACTTATTCTCACTTCTTGTTCTACATATATTTCAGTATTCTTTATTTTTTTAAGATTTATTTATGTGTGCATACAATGCTGGGGTGTAGGCCAGAAGTGTGGGGTAGTGAAAGGATTCATCAGAGACAGAGTGGGGAGCAGAACAGGCAGATTGACTGACATACACTGCTGAGGGGAGCAGCGGGCAAGACAGGAGAGGTCTGCTGTGCCATGTGGGAATCTCCCTGGTCAGGGATCAAACTCGTGCTGCAGTGGCTCTGCATAGTGTTTGACTTAACCCATTGTGCCACCAGGGAGGCCCCTATTTCAGAATTCTAAGCACAATAGAAATACTAACATGCATTTTTCACAACATCCCTATAGAGAAGGTATTCTCAATTTACTATTCAGGATATTAGGGTGAAGAGAGATTATATTCAATATTACTTGTTCAATGAGACACAGGTAATAAATTGTGGAGTCAGAATTTGAAATCAAAAAATCACAGAGCAAGGCCACTTTCTGAGCCCCTGGGCTCACTGCATGTTGAGCAGCCTGTACCATTTCCTGCCACCCACCAGCAGTTTCTCGTGACTATAGAGACTAAACCTTTTAGAATTCAGACATTTGAAAATGTCCCTCTGCTTGGATTACATTTTTCCTTTCTTACAATGGTTACGATCAACTTGATTGACCTAAGGGATGCCCAGAATGCTGCTAAAACATTATTTCTGGTGTGTCTGTGAAGGTGTTTCTGGGAGACAGTAACATTTGAGTCAGTAGACTAAGAGATGTGGGAGGGCATCATGCAATTAATGGAGTAAAGGCAAAATAAGAACAAATTCTTCTCTTCTAGAAGAGGGCGCTCCACCTTCTCTTGCCTTCAGACATCAGGGTGATACTTGGGTCCTTGACCTCAAAGTGGGAGTGATATCATTATTCTTCCTGGTTTTAGACTTCTGGACTCAGACTGGCTTATATCACCAGTTTTCCTGGTTCTCTGGTTTGCAGATGGCAGATCATAGGACTTCTCAGTCTGTATAACTGAGTTAATTTCTATAACCAATAATCAGTCAATTTATCTATTATCTACCTATCAGTCTCTTTATCATATACCTAGTCATGCAATGGCTCTGTTTCTCTGGAAAACCATGACAAATACACTCCCCTTCTCTACTTAGAAAAATTGTATCAGTCATCAAGTTATAACTCCAACCTCTTTTCCTCAGTGCAATCTTTTCCAATCTTTACTACACTCACAGATAGGAGTTCTCTTTCTTCCAACACCTCCAAATTAGTAGTACCTGCTTGTATTTTCAGACTTCTCCTTTGGTATTATCCAGTTATCTTATTTAACTTTATATTACTTCTATCTAGCATACAGAGAACATATGCTGGTCAAATCAATCACCTGCTTTAGTGTCACTTATTTTGCAATATAAAGAATTATATTTTCTGCCCTTAGAGTTTGCTTTCACATTATTTATGGACTTTGAAATATTTGGCATCTGTCACAAGTTTCTGGCAACTTTTCAAGATCATGAACCCTTATAACAATAGGATAATATGTCAAAGGAATGTTTTCATTATTTCAAAGTCAAATCAGCAGGCTATTGCCTCTCTCTGTTTGAAGTTACAGATTGTGTATGTTAAATTCATTCAGTTCTAATGGTTGGTAATGAGTTTTTATGTAAATCAATGGCTGATTCCAAATTTCACAAGGAATGTTTTTCTTTATAATTTTAAGAATTGGGTCTTGGGGTTAAAGAAAATGTTACGAGTCTTTTTTGTCTATGTTACATTATCCAACCCAGTGGGAGCAGGGAATTGGGGAAGTCCTCTATTACCATTTAGCTATTGTCTTCTGTGTGTATGTAGTCAATTTTTCATGCTACCCAGGGAAGAGGAAAGCGAGCAGTCAGATTGGGGTACAAATCCTCACCATATCCATCATAGCTATTATTACATATTTTTTTTCTTAATAAGTAGAATTTTCATAGCTATTATTCTTACAGAGAAGTTCAAAATTCAGAAGAGAAAATGAATACAGTCAATCAAAACTGCCTAGAGACTTTGAAGAGGAATTAAAACTTAAAAATGTGAGAAAAGATGATATTCCAAGTTTGGGGAACAAGAACAAAGAAAGGTGTGGTGAGACAGAGTTTCTGTAAACACTTGAGAAAGATGACTTGTCTATTTGACTTGAGTGTAGAACACAGTATAGAGTCAAAAGTGGAAGGGATGCTAGAATTATAATATGAACTGATTTGTAGGAGGACAGGGCATATATTTGACTCTCTAAGTCAGAGAAGAGTAGGATAGAGTCTTAGCTTGGGCTGTTACAACAAAATTCCATGGAACAGCAGCCATTTATATTTCACAATTTGGAGGTTGTGAAGTCCAATATCAAGGTGTCAATACATTTGACACATACAGAAGATATAGAAGGCATAGAATGTATAGTGAGTACCTTCTTCCTGACTTGCAGATAACTATCATTTCGCTGCATCACATGATAGAGAGAGATCATCTCTCTAGTATAGCATCTTACAAGGACATTAAGCCCATCATGAAGGGTTCACTTCCATGACCTGACTATCTCCCTACAGTCTACCTCTAATTATTGTAACCTCAGAGAGCAGGGCTTCAACAGGATTTGAGAAGTTCACAAATATTTAGTCCACAGAAGAAAGGAATTTTACCAAGACAACCTTTAAAAAAAATAATCTGACAGAAATGACTAAAATGAATTTAAGTGGGAAGAGACACTAGAGGTAAGAATATCAGAATTTTCGATAGGAAACTAAGATTGTGCTTTACCATGACTGATCTCAGTTAGTATGACATGGATGGAGACTAATGAGAAAGCAAGTCTTATTCTTGCTTTCTCATTATTAGACTAATGAGAAAGAAAGTCTTATTCTTGCTTTCTTGTTATTGATATTCTTATTGCTATATTCTTATGGATAATAGTTAAAACATGATTGATAATAGTTAAAATAATACAACTACATTTAGTCAGTCTTTGTTATTTGTCAGTCATTAAGCTAACACTAAGCTAAGTATATAAAGCTAAACATTTTATATACTTTATCACATTAAATTCTCACACCATACAAGGCAGTGATAACAGAAATGACAATAATGATTATAATAGCAACAACCACATAGTGCTTAATGTGTGTCATATCATTTTAAGAGCTTTAAATAAATCCTGGAAACTGTATGAAAGAGAAAATATTCGCATTCCCATTTTACAGTTTAAACAAAGGAGTATAGGAAGATTAAATAGATATTATTATCTTTGTTTCATAGATCAAGAATCTCAGTTCAAATAAACGAAATGACTTATCAAAGGTCATTTGGCAAGCCGAGGCTCAATAATTTGAATCCCAGTCTAATTTGAAAACTTGTTCTCTTTCCTTTCCATAAAGAAAATACATATTATATAAAGTAAAAGAGGTACTCATCATTAAATATTTTGCATTTATTTATTAATATAGTACGCATAGGTGTATCTCTGTGCATAATAGCACTCATTATTTTTGCATTACAACCTCAAGTTTGAAATTTGAAATTGACCCCCATAGATGGAGGGCAAGGAGAGACTGAAGAAAGAGACATACAGCTTCAGATTGGTTGGTGGGAGTTTTAATAAGCAAGGGTTACTTACACAAGCACTTACCTCCCAGAATTTTAAGAATTTACATAGAAACCTTGGTGGTGTTCAGTCACTAGAGAGTCCAGATGGTCTCAATAACACATTATTCCCAAGACTGCATCCTTGAAGTGATTCCTAGTGTGAAAAGAGGGTGGCCTCATGCACTCCATGGACACAAGGGAAAGGATTGTCCGGTTGCTTTGGTCCTGCTCCTCTGTCATGTGAGGTCACATCCTCTCTATGATCTCCTCCAACCATTACTTGAAATAAAAATTGTCACTTCTGTTACAAAGGCCCAAATATAAAAGTAGTTTAACCTGGATAACAATTATTTTTGATTTCATGCAAGTACCCTAGCATAAGCCACTCATGTCCGAGAAGGAAATCTCACACTATCACAGGTCCAATTGTCGTTCATCTTGCTGCTCTGTTAGCATAAACATGGACCACCCCAAGGCCCTTGGCTCCACTGTCATCATCCATAACTTTTGCCTGTCAACCAGCAGGCAAGAGGAAAGATTAGGTCATGTGTTCTTTAAGCGTTTCAGAAATTACACCTATACTTCCATTTTTATGGAAAAGTTACAGAGGCATTTCAAGAAAACTAGACTTTGCTACATTTTCTGTAATTAATACAGTGTTTTACTTATCTATCTTCACTGCTTCTAATTTAATTATTAGCTCTGTAGTAATCTAATTTCGTCCCTGATTTGCTTCCTTACTTATGCAAGTGCATCTCTGCTTTCATTTCCTAGGTCTACTGTAACAAATTACTACAAACTTGACGGCTTAAAATAACAGAAATTTATTCTCTCATAGTTCCAGAGGCCAGAAATAACTTCTGCTGGCTCCTGGCAGTTTTTGTCATCACTAATTTGTAGTTGGGGATCTCCAACCTCTGTCTTCCTCTTCACGAGACCTTCTCTGCTGTTTCTCAATATCTGTAACTACATCTACTTTTCCTCTTTGTCTTAGTGTTTTTTTTTTTTCTTTTTGTCACTTATTAGGACACTCATTATGAGACTTTGAGTACACCCTCATCTGAAGGGAAATATGACTTATCTTCATTATATATTCAAAAAGACCCTTATTCCAAATAAGGTAACATCCTGAGGGTCTGGGTGAACACGCCTTTGGGTGTCTTTCTATCTTTATCATATTAGGCTATGTTCCTTTGTTTGACACATATTAAGCATGTTAGGTTATTTGTTCAAGATTTAACAGTATTTTGGTTTATTTCATCAGGTACAATGAAAATAACTTCATTACATGCCCTTAATTATTCTACAATTTTACACTTGATGGCCATGAACTAGAAGAGGGAAAAGTAACTGGAATCGAATGGATAATCTCCTTAGAAATTCATTATATCTAACATTAATCAAGATGCCTTCCTAAAGTTCACCTTCTTTAGTGTTCATATGTTTTCCCAGGAAACATTCATGGGTACCATTTTCTGAGACTAAACAATGGTGTAAAAGAATCTGGTGAGTTTAAAGTTCCCAGTATCAGTTCACATTTACAATGAACTCACCCCAAATATTAATTGAATATTTTTCTGCCAAATACAAAGGCACAAAACAATATTTCTGGCAGCCTTAAAATATAATTTCTTCTCAGTGCTGTGTCTGGTCCAAACTATAGAATTAAAAATTATGTTGCTATATTAGAATCAAATGCACTATGGTTTAACATAAACTATTTCAAGGAAACTGAAGGAATTGTGACTATTTTGCTATACAGATTATAAATCAAACTGTTGATATTAAAAATACATGTGAGAAAGTGAATGTCTTTTTAAAACTTTATGTATGTAAATAACATCACTTTATAAGGGAAAATGACGCAGCCAACTCTTTAATAACATAAAACATAAAATATAATAACATAAACAAAAAATGCCAGAATTAAAAATAGAGTGCAAATCTCACTTTCAACTGAAACACGATAGTGCTGAAATCAAGCATGCGGGAACAGTTATCAACAAATTTCTGAAGAAGGGAATTTGAAGGTCAATGAGTCAGCACGGGGTTAAGCAAAGTGGGAATAACGGAAGATAGTCAGCTTTCGCTGGCATAGCAGTGCAAACTTTGCTTGATTCAGACCACTGTCCCCACATTATCAAAGGGATTTGGATTATTTTCTATTTCTTGCATGATCTCCTAAAATGATAACTATCTGAAAATGATGTGCCTGTAGAATCTTGCTGAAGTTCTGCATTTTTCTTGGGCACTAATAGCAAACAGAAAACTGCAACTCATTTTAAATTACTGTTGTCTCAAATTTTCTCAATTCCTGCAGAGTGGTGGGTAAAAACTTGGAATACAGGATTTGATAGACCGGGTCAAGTCAGGTACACAGCCGAATAACCAGGTGTTTTTGTTTAAGTTAGCTCCTCTCACCATCTGAATATTTCCTCAGAAGTAAACTGATAATGTAACATTATCTGCCTCTTGGAGTCATTGTAAGGATAACATTTGGTAGATAAAATTAAGTGCTTTTTATATAGCCAGACACATGCTAAGTACTCTATAAAAATATGCTATTTAAATTATCCGCTCTCGCATCTTTGAAACATAGGTGCTTGGTAGCTTTTCATTATGGTGAAGTTTCCACCACATTGTCTTAATGAGAAAACATTGGCAGCCAGAAGGTATTTCTAAAGAGTTTAAAAATAGTTCAAAAACTATGAAAGCTAAAAGTGTTAAACACCCAATCGCACTTGGCTTCTGCAATAAACGCCCTGACAAACTAGACATTACCCAAGGGCCCTGAAAGAGTAGTTAATTTGCAAATAAAGTTTAATGACAAATACATTAGTTATTGAATCACTTTTCCTTCTGGGTTATAAGTTATCCTTTAATTATTCTACTTGTGATATTTGCATATAGTCATTATCCAAAGACTACAAGTTAGCATTTAAGTATAATTTTAAAAGCAAGGTTATCAATAGGAAAATGTGCTGAAAACTTAATTATGGAAGATTCTAGATTTGGCATAACCTGTTGGAAATAGCAAACAAAAGACTCTATGAAAACAATGTGTTACCAAATTTGCAAGGAAAATGAAAGTGAGGACCAGCGGTGTTAGTTACAAGATGTTTAAAGAAGAAAATCTTAGTAGAGTTAGATTAAAAGAAGAACTGATACTAGAGGACAGCACTTCCAACTGTAAATGAATTTGACTGAACACTATTTCCCTCAGGGCATCTCCGTCTAGAGTGGTTACTGACTAGAACCATCTTTAATAAAACTCTGAATGTACTAGTGCACCAGCTACTCTTGCCACTCCCCACATTTCTGTGCACACTTCCAAGTTCTCTGACTCACCAATACTGTCCATTTAGAAACCCACTTACATTAAGTTGAGGACTCAATGAGCTATTGTCCCAGGATTTGCTGATTTTGTTAGGAAGGAATAAGGTGAATACAGGTGAATGGACAACATTAATACAAAAGAATCAGTCCTATGGTGAATCTCATTTGCAGATCACAAACAAAACAACACAAAAAGAAGGAAGATGGAAACTAATATGATAATATTCATTACATCACATTATTTAGTTACTTTTGATCATAAATTCTAATATGTAGCAGAAATACTGCAACTTGGATTTTATTCAATAATGAGATTTTTATCAAAGCAAGTTAACTATAACTGATCAATTCATTAAAGAATGTGATTTCTCTTGTTTGCAATAATGGGTTCCCCATCAGAAACAACAGTCCTGAATAGAGGGATAAAAGTGACTAGTTCCAGAACAAGTAGCTAGTTAAATAGCACAGCCCTTAGCTTGAGTTGCCTATGCTTTCTTTAGCATCAAGATAAGTGGAAAAGGGATAAGAATAAATAAAAACCATTGTATGCATAGAAAAAAATCCTTGCTTTGGGCCTCCCTGGTGGCCTAGGGGTTAAGTGTCAGATCTATGACCTCTAAGATCTGAGTTATAACCCCCCCGACCTTACCCCTACCCCAGGGAGCTAACCCACATAAGGCACAGCAGACCTCTCCTGCCTTGACCACTGCTCTCCTCAGTAGTGTATTTCAGTAGATCCACCTGTTTTGCTCCCCACTCTGTCTCTGGTGAATCCTATTGCCCCTCATACCTCTGGTTTGCAACCCAGTACTTCTAAGCAAAAATTAAAAAAAAAAAAATCTTTAAAAAAGCCTTGCCTTTTGAGAAAAATGTAATAAATTCAATCAATGAGTGTACGCTCAGATGTTTAAGTTTTTAACCTAAAAAGACACTTTTGTTAATGAAATTCCTGAAGACAGTGTTGTTTTGGTGTAATCATCTCCAGTTCCATTTCCTTTTTTTAACCATTGAAAACTATATTTATGTCATATGATTTTTAAAACATAGCAGGGCAGTCTCTGCTTTAATCTTCATTTCTTTGTATAATTTTAAGATTTATAACCACAAGGAAAGAATCAAAATCAACTTGATGGCAATTTCAAGGGGTTATAGAATTTTATTGTGCTTAAGAGCAATGACTATAAGAACATTTTAGTTTAGTTTGCAAGGAAAAATGACATTCCATTTTTTTGCTTTCCTTCCTCCTTCTACCCCTTCCTTCTTCCATCTTTATTGTTATTCAATAAATATTTATTGAAATGATAGTAGTTTGGTCTAGATATTGATAATACAAGATTGAATAAGTTAATGATTCTTGGCCATAAAAATTTCCTAAAAAAGACAAATGGATAATGTAACAAGGCCTAGGCATGGAGTATTATGGACATGGAGACTGGGAAGGACTTTTGAGAAGAGCTGATGTTATGATTAGTTTCAAAAGATGCCTTCTGAAAGGTAGTCATGATTAATTCAGATGTTCATTCAACCACACTTTGAATATGTCAGAAGCACTAAGATAGGGATGTGCTGATTTTGTTTCTGAGTGATCAGTCAAACAGCTGAAGAGTAGTTGTGTTTGACTGTGACTACTGGAATAGGAGAAAGTCTGGTTGAATAGGAAATCAGAGCCGGCACACTGTATCTAACTGGCAACAGCCAAGTAATAATTACAGATTACGCCAAAAAATTGGTACTTTTCAAACATCACATTTCCTCTCTTCATGAAGGTTTACTTTTTACCATTGAACTTACTCTTTATATTTAGCCCAGGTCAATGATTCCACTTAATTTTACAAATATTTATTAAGAAGTTATTTAGGACAATGAGAGCACCTCTCATCAGTGAGAATGGCACATATTTAAAAAACAGGCAACCGCAAATGTTGGTGAGGTTGTGGAGAAAAAGTAACTCGCCTACACTGCTGGTGGGAATGCAAACTGGTTCAACCACTATGGAAAGCTGTATGGTGTTTACTCAAACTGCTAAAAATGGAGCTTCCATACGACCCAGTAATACCACTCCTGGGCATCTACCAAAAAAACACAAAAATAGTATTACAAAAGGATGCATGCACCCCATGTTTATTGCAGCACTGTTTACAATAGCCAAGATATGGAAACAACCCAGATGTCCAAAATAGATGACTGGATCAAAAAGAAGTGGTACATATACACAATGGAATACTGTTCAGAAATCAAAAAAGATAAACACATGCAATTTGCAGAACATGGATGGGGCTAGAAGGGATTATGCTAAGCGAAATAAGCCAGAAGAAAAAAGAAAAATATCAAATGGTTTCACTTATAGCAGAAATATAGGGGAGCCAAATGAGAGAGAGACATTTAGTGAGGGAGGGAGAGGATAAGGGCTCAAAATGGGGGAGAAAAGAGTACAAGGGACTATGGTGACAGTTCGCGGGCAAATTGGTGGTGGGTAACCTACAGGGAATACCTAACAATGTAAAAGACATAAATAATAATAAAAAAGAAAAAAATTATTTAGGGTAGATGATGGTCAAGTTTCCTTAAGCAAAACTGAGGTGAGTAGCTTAACATCCTTGCCTTCTAGAACTTATTTATAGTCTAACAGGAAGAGGGTAAGAAAAGGGGGCAAGTATTGCATAGAGCAGAAGAAAAGAAAAAAGTTAGAAATTCAGAGGCATTTAGCAGTCAGCAGCAATGTTTACATTCACAGTTTATTCTTAGAACATTTAAATTTTACATGTGTTCAAGCAAGTTTCTTCGTCCTAATCTTTACCATTTTGACTACCCCAAGTTTCTTTTGGGTCAGTGTTGGGTGCTGAAAATTCCCACACAATCTCCTAAAACTGACTTCCTGTACAGATAAAAGTGAACAAAGTCAAGTTTAAAAAATGTATATGTTGTTCTGCTCTCATCAAGCCAAGACTGGAGGGTTATCAGGGACAGTGAATTTTTTCTCTCAGATGACTGAGAGAGTACAACCAGCTGCACCCAAATTGCATTGAAAATATATACTTTGCAAATTCTCATCTAAATGAAAGTTTCAATTACCAAAAGCAGTCTGACCGGTTATCTTTGACTAAAGTGGTTTACAATTTGCATATAAACTTCATTTCTTTTTCTAATTACACTGAATAAAATGCATTCATTTTCTCTATGATTATAGGCCAGCCCTGCCAAACACCTGTGACTGCCACAAATCCTAATTTGATATTTATTTACTTGAAAGAAATCTTATTATCTAAATGATCTGAGGCATCAAAGACCTTAATTATTGATAGTCAATTCGATAGAGTTAGCTTCCATGTCGTTGGGTGGGAGTTTCTGATTTGTTGTTTCCTTTGAAGCATTACATGGCTATAACAGGTTACATGATTCTCCTATTAAGGATACTGGAAATTATATTCTTATATAATTGGAACTAGATTTATAAAGCAACAAAGAACCAATATTGACAGTTTTGGTCTGATTTCCAGGTAAATTTTTTAAAATCCTTATTTATACTTTGTATTCTAAACAAGAATTTTTTTCTGTATTTCCTTATCTTTTGGAGAAAAGAAGCAACTTTCCATTTATTTCTCTGAAACTTTAGGATCAACCAAGAATTTTCTGAAGAGACAAGAGGCTGTAAATTCTATTCTATAGGCAGAAAGAGGATATTGATCTGAAGATTATTGGATGAGTGGTGGAGGTGGCTGGATGTTTTGAAACAATATAATTTCTAAACATTGAATTTGCAAGAATGAAAGAGGGGAGTGGAAAAATTAAATGAGAACAGCCATCTTCACAAAATTTTGCAATGTACAGGTAAGTCTTAAAGGTTGTGACATAGCTAAGTCATTTTTTTGCAAACAATAGTTCATTGCAAATTAGTAGTCACTGAAGCTTTGAGTGGAGTTTCAAATTCATTTATCAAATTTTCTCAAAGGATAGTCCCAGGACGCCCCAACTTCCTGCCCGAGATCCTTGCAGGGATCTCATGTGTAAACTATTTTCATACTGCTACTAAAAATGGTGTGCCCTTTTCACTCCCATTCTCTCAAAAGTGTACAGTGAAGTATTCTAGAAGATACACATGTGCCATTACAATAGAGTGATTGCAGAGGCCAATGTGAGAACACAGCTACTATCTATAAAACCAAAAATGTGAAAATAATGACACCCTCCTCATAGTTTTCACTGAGATATGGTATTTACATTACCATATAGTGGGCTCATAATTTCTTTCAAAATGTATAAAAAAAATTTGAAAAAACACCTTATTGCTTTAATATGACATTAATTTACACAATCTATTTTAAAAAAGCTCTGAGTGGTTAATATTTTCTCAAATGTGTGACTAAAATGCTTGAGAGCACCTGCGTGATGTGATTGGACAGACTATATATATACATTCTTTTGAACACTGACTTTTTCATCACTCATATTCTTTGGTCATAGCCTTAGTTAAATCCTTGTCTTTGCTCTGCTTTGTGTAACTCCTATAAGAAGCAATGCAGATATAGCCTTCAGAAAGAACACAGTCTGATAGAACTCTATGTGCAAAATGGTAATCATAATAAAATTGATATGTTCAGTTGCTGTGGTAACACACATGATTAATGTGACAAATTCTACTTGGGGGAGTCAGACAGTAACAGAGTGGTCCCCAGGAAAATGGAGTGTTCCAGGTTCCCTGCCCCACCCAAGAGAGGTTGGAGCTGAGCAGGGAGGAGGAGAAGCTGGAGAAGAGAAAAGAAGCAAGGGAGAAGGACGGAGAAGGAAGAAGGAAGGAAGCAGGATGGAGGCCAGAAGAGGTACAAGGAGCAGAGAGACATGTGAAGAAGCTGTACAGGCCTGAGCTGATAGGAGCAGATGTGGGTGAGAGACCGTGGGGAGGTTAACAATGGTAATGCTGATCTTGATTTTGATTTTATTCTTTTCCTCCCTGACTTTTTTGGCTGTTTCTGACACTTTTCTATGGGTCCCTGCCGAAAGGTGCTTTAGACTTGTGGCAGGCTTTCGGGCCTTGCTTTGGGCCAATCCCATTTGGGTGGACTTTAACCCACGATGTGATGGCTAACTTTGGGTGCTTGATTGGATTGAAACTGTATTCTCTGTTTTTTCTGCTTTGCACACTAATTGTATTAAATTTTCTTTCCACTTAAGGTCTTACATGTTTTGTCTTGATGTGGCGGATGGCAGAACCTATTTAGAGTGAGCAGGTTTGGGAGTTCTGCGGTGTCCCTCTCCCTGCCCTGTAACAAGACAACTTGACATCCAAGGTCTGGCTAATGGCATTTACCCTACATTTAAACTTCTGCCCCTTACTCCCTGCCATCCTCTCCTTCCCACTTCCCGCCCACTCAGCCTGGAGTTCCCTTATCTCCCATGTAACTCCATCCAGCAGCCCTGGGGGAATGTTTCTAGCTTTTCTTCCTGAAATAATAAATATTTAGTGACCCAAAGGCTGGGAAGGCCAGAAGGCAGGAACCAAAATGGGTGGGGTAGGGTGGGGTGGGGGTTGGAGACTTAACAATCCTGCAGTAGATAAAGCAGCACAGGCTTGGTAGCCACTAAATCAATCCAAACAGTCTCATGTTTAAATCGTACTGGGGAGGGAATGAAGAGGGAAGAGATGACGGTACTCTTAGTATTTGCCGTGGTTGTCAGGCAGATGGGCTGTGGGGTCTACCTACGGCAAATGCCAGATCAATGAAATGCTTTATTTATGCACGCTCTCTGCTAGCACTTGTCAGGGATGATCTCCTGTTGTGTGCTTCAGAACAGCGGTAACGTGAACACAATGTGACACTCGATTAACCACACATGTCAATCAGGAGAAACCAATGGATTGTACTTTGTCAACAGCCCACTCTCTGTGTGGGTGGGAGGCAAAGCCTTTCATTATGGCACTTCCTGGAAGGCTCCTGTTTCCAGGCATTGCCCAGATCAATCCTGTAGACCTGAGCTAATGCTCCAGTATGAAAACCTAAAAGGTGAACCAGGGGGTTGCATTTATTTCCCTCTGCTCGTGAAGCCTCTCAGACCACTCTTCAGTCCTGATCGGTTCATAAAATAACTCCTTTATACTTTTCTCATCTGCCTTAAACTCCGATTTCTCAGCCTTTTCACAGAGTGTGATAATGACATTGATTAGAAGGTAGTGCTTTTTCACAGGCTTACCTGAGCGCTTAGCCTGCTGTTCTTACTCCATTTTCTCTAACCAAGACTCAAAATTTACTGAGCTAAGTGACGCAGTATGGAGAAATGAGATGTTTTCTTTTTAAACTTTTTTTTTACACTTTTTTTGGACATCTCTTTAAACTCGTCACTCCTCTAAACTGAAGCGACACCCACTGCTCAATTTGGTCTTTGTGTTTGTTCAAAATAATTGTTTTATTGGATGCACATATTTTGTTGTAACATGTTTTGCAAAATACAGGTATGATAATAAGGACTTTTAATTTACATGAGGAAAACTTCTTTTGTAGTTAGAAAATATTCCACCCCTTTCTTTATACCAACAAAATCTCAGGTGCTGAGAACTCCAATTCTGAGAACTCTATGAACATGACTTCCTGAAGGGGGGAGCACCAGGAACTAGGGGCAGACTTAAGTGGCCATGCTGGGCTTAAAATTCAGCATGTAACAGGGTGGTCCCCAGGAAAAGGAGAGGCTCCAGGATTCTCCCAAGGGAAGATGGAGCTCAGCAGGAGAGATGAGAAGCTAGAGAAGAGAGAAGAAGCTAGGGAGAGAGGAGAGTGGAGAAGGAAGGAAGCAGGATGCAGGGCCAGAAGAGGCACAAGGGGCGGAGAGACATGTGAAGAAGCTGCACTGGCCTGGGCTGATTGACACATGTGGGTGAGAAACCCGTGGGGAGGCTAACAACGGCAATGTTGATCTTGATTTTGATTTTTTACTTTTCCTCACAGACTTGTCTAGCTGTTTCTGACCTTTTTCCATGGGTCCCCACCAAAAGGTGCTTTAGACTTGTGGCAGGATTTCGGGCCTTGCTTTGGGCCAATCCCATTTGGGCGGACTTTTACCCACGAGGGGATGGGTGACTTTGGGTGCTTGATTTAAAAACTCTATTCTTTGTCTTTTCTATATTACACACTAATTGTATTAAAATTTCTTCCCACTAAAGGTCTTATATGTTTTGTTTTGATGTGGTGGGTGGCAGAACTTATTTAGAATGGGCAGGTTTGGGGGTTCTGGGGAGCCCCTCTCCCTGCCCTATAACAAACACATCAGTGTGCTCACGCTCTTGCTTTTCTGGCTTCCACTTGCTCCCTGGTGTCTCAGCTCGCCCGGTGTACATGATAGGATCTATCAACCAATTAGCATTCTTTCTCTCCTTATTCTTCATCTTCTTGTTCTGGGGTTCGTAAGCCTATGTGTGAGGACTCACAATCTGGGCCACCCCATTTCCTCCTGGGGTCATTTCTGTAACAGCATCTTTCTGTTCTTACTACTTTAGCCTTTCTGAAATAACTCTGTCCTCTAGTGCTGCCACTCTCCAGCACAGACTGCATATAGTGACTTCCTTCCAAAGACCGTCACCTGAGAAAGGAAGAAATAAGTAACCTCACAGTGGAGATAATCTAACCAGAATAATCTTACCCATCTGATCAAAGTTAACAACCACAATGAGAAGTTATGCTGATTGTGTGCATCCTCTGAAAAACCCATAATCCCAATCTAATTGGGAGAAATACATCAGGCAAATCCCAGAGGAGGGACATTCTACTAAATGCCTGACCAGGACTTCTTAAAACTCTCAAAGTCATCAAAACTAAATCAAATCTGAATAGTTGTCACAGAGAAGCCCAAGGAGACATGATGGATATTTGCAATATGCTTCCCTGAATGGGATATTGGGACACACACAAAAAAGAACATTAAGTAAAAACTGAAAATACAAATGAAGCATTGGTATCAGTTCATTAATTATGACATATGTATCATATTAATATCTGATCTAAACTATAGGGGAAATCAGATGCAGGGTGTGATAAAATTTTGCTGTCTTTGCAACTTTTCTATAAATCTAAAGCTATTTTAAAATTAATAGGTAGAAAAATAAATGAATGCCACAGTGCCTGAACATTGGAAACTGTCGATATGCTTTATATTATTATTATTTTTTTAAAGATGATAGGCTTTACTCAATGGCAAGTGGAGTTTTTTTTTTAAGATTTATCCATTTATGCATACAAGCTGGTGTACATACAAGCTGGTATGCATACAGATCAGAGGTGTGGGGCAGCAAGAGGATTCACTGGAGACAGACTGGGGAGCAGAACAGGCAGATGGACGGAAACACTGCTGAGGGGAGCAGCGGGAGAGGCAGGAGAGGTCTGCTGCGCCATGTGGCAATCTCCCCACCGGGTGTCGAACTCGCATCGCAGCTGCAAACAGCTCCACAGCGCAGTGCCTAACTGCTGCGCCACCGGGGAGGCACTATATTATTATTTTTTTATGAGACTGTTCTCATGTGACATGCTTTCCAGCTTAGATTTGGGAAGCACATGTACATGGCAAGATGTGTAGGCATGTTTGTGAGATTGTGACTCATATACAACCAGTGACCAGGGATCCAGATCATCACATTGAGAAAGATCCAAAAGATAACTTGCAATTCAGCTCTGGCCACGATTTAATAAATATTTTTGGGAGAGATCACTTGATAGTTATCTAAATGAATCAAAATCTTCAATTCTAAATTTAAAGTAGAATGATGAAATTTTATGTTAATACAGTGAAGTTTTTGGTTCAATGCTGTGTCTACAATGAAGGGGTAGAACTGACCTTAGAGAAATCATAACAGGGTGGTCCCCAGGAAAGGGGGAGGTCCCAGGTTCCCTGCCCCACCCAAGGGAGGTGGAGCTGAGCAGGGAGGAAAAGAGGCTGGAGAGGAGACTGGAGAAGGAAGCAGGAAGGAGAGCCAGAAGGAGACCTGGAGAAGGCCCATGGAGCAGAGAGACATGTGAAGAAGCTGCATTTGCTTCTTGGTGCTGGACTGGGCTGGACTGGTTGAAACAGATGTGGGTGAGAGACCCGTGGGGAGGCTAACAATGGCAGCTTTTATCCTGATTTTGACTTTGCTGTTTTTCTCTCAGACTTGTCTGACTGTTTCTTATCCTTTTCTATTAGTGTCCGCCAGAAGGTGCTTTAGAATTGTTGCAGACTTTCAGAACTTGCTTTGGGCCAATCCCTTTTGGGTGGACTTTCACCCACGAGGGATGGGTAACTTTGGGTGCTTGATTTGTAAACTATATTCTTTGTCTTTTCTGTATTGCACACTAATTGTATTAAAGTTCCTTTTCATTAAAAGTCTTATATGCTTTGTCTTGGCGTGGCGGATAGCAGAACCTATTTAGACTAGGCAGGTTTGGTGGTTCTGGGGTGTCTCTCTCCCT
The DNA here is from genome assembly GCA_004024925.1 of Scalopus aquaticus. Taxonomy (NCBI): domain Eukaryota; kingdom Metazoa; phylum Chordata; class Mammalia; order Eulipotyphla; family Talpidae; genus Scalopus; species Scalopus aquaticus. The sequence continues at coordinate 17,039 of PVIJ01018707.1, forward strand.
GCCCTGTAATAGACTGATTTGAAATGACTGACATTTGCTTGGCTATAGTCAGTCAGCCACCATCAACTTCCTGGCTGCACTTAATAAGTGCCAGGATTATATCCAGTTAGCTTTATAAAATAGAGATCTCCTGGACTTTCCTAAAGCAACCTGTGGTAATAAGACACTCATACCACCTGATGCTATTCCCCTTCCATTTTCTGTGGTCCTCTAATAAAATTGTTGTACCCTCTAGAACTCGACACTGACTGATGTAGGCCTTCCCAACTCATAGGATGCACAAAAATTAAGTCCCTATACCTTCACTTTGGAAACTTCTTTTCAACCAGTGAAGACACCATAGAGGCAAAAGTGTTTCTCAGCAATCAAGAAATTTGGTGACTTCAGTTTAGTAATTAATTCTCAGACTTATGGCTTTATTTCAACATTTTCTCTACTGAAATTTGATAATGTTTCTTATATCGCAAAACAAAACAGAACTACGATGTTTCCCATTTTACATAACTGGATTCATGTACTGTTAACAACTGCCACACAGATGCTGACACAGAGTATTTCCAGAGTAATGGAGGGCACATCACTTCCCATCCATCCTGCTCCACACCGATGCTTGGGATTTCTCATCAGCCTGGTTACTTACTTCAAGATGTATTCTAGGATTTCAGTTTAGGTACATGAAGCAAAACATAACCATCCTGAGGTGGTAACCAGTTTTCTTAATGCCTCAGGTGGACAGATTTCTTAATTTATTTGAATTCTTTGATGTAATAATATTATATCAGTTATGCGCTACATTTTCTTCAATAAGATGTTTCTAATTTATGACTCAGAGTAGTGACAATAATTACTGATAAGTCCAACTGTAACAGGGTGGTCCCAAGGAAAAGTGGGAGGTTCCAGGTCCATCCGCTGTCCCACCCAAGGGAGGGTGGAGCTGAGCAGGGAGAAAGGAAGCTGGAGAGGAGACTGAAGAAGGAAGGAGGCTGGAGAGCCAGAAGGTTAGGCCGTGGGACACAGCCATACCTGCTTTTACGCAATCTAGTTATAGGTCATAAATGATAAAACATGTGACAACGCTGATGTTGTTTTTTGAGTTGTTGAGTTCAGAGAGCGGGGTCCTTGAGTTTGTAACAGGGTGGTCCCCAGGAGAAGGGGTGTGTTCCAGGTTCCCTGTCCCACCCAACGTAGGGTGGAGCTGAGCAGGGATATGAGAAGCTTGAGACACACAGAAGAGAGGACACACACAGAGGAGACACACAGACGACAGGAGGAGACAGAAGAAGGATGGAAAGTCAGCAGAGGCCCAAGGAGCAGAGAGACTTGTAAAGAAGCTGCACTGGCCTGGACTGGTTGAAATAGACATGGGTGAGAGACCCATGGGGAGGTTAATGATGGCTGTGTTGATTTTGGTTTTGATTTTGTTCTGTTCCTCTCAGAATTGTCTGACTGTATCTGACCCTTTTGGATGGGTCCCTGCCGAAAGGTATTTTGGTTCCTCCCAGAATTGTCTGGCTGTTTCTGCCCTTATGTGTGGGTCCCTGCGATAAGCTGTTCTAGACTTGTGGCAGGCTTTCGAGACTTGCTTTGGGCCAATCCTGTTTGGGTGGACTTGTACCCACGAGGAGTTGGATAACATGGGGTGCTTGACTTAGAAAATATATTCTTTTTCTTCTCTGTCTTTTCTAATTGTGTTAAAGTCTGGTTTCCACAAAAGGTCCTGTATGTTTTGTATTGATGCGGCGGATGGCTGAATCCATTTAGTACAGGGCAGGTCTGGGGTTTCGGGGGTGTCCCTCTCCCTGCCCTGTAACAAGTTCACTCTGGGAAAGGTTTCACCACAGCTCCACTTTCAGTGGCACATGGCAAGTTTTCCAGGCGAGTTTCTCCACGACACAGAGACGTTAGTTATATCCAAAGGGGCAAGTTTACTATGAAAAGGGAGAGGAGAATAAAGGACACTTGCTTAGACACAACCGGGCAGAAAGGGCCACCCGAAAGGGACAGGTTTGCTAAGAGAGACACCTGCATGGTCAGAGGTAAGCAGCCTTGAGGCGAGCTGCCTCGGCTGGGGGGGTCAGTGAAGAAAAGCCCTGGCATGTGCAGGTCACGGGTGGGCAGGAGGCTGCTGCCCCACAGAGGGACAGAGGGCTAGCAAAAAGAAGCACCTGCAGAATCACAGGTGGGCAGGACGCTGCCCCTTGCAGAGATTGCACTGCTGTAGCCTTCTCTTTGGGAGGGCTCATTCCTTCCTGGCGTGGTTTGTTTGTTGTTGATTTTAAATAACTATGTAGAATTTGAAAGGGGCCAGAGATTCTATAATGGCCCTCAATCTCCATATCTTCACCTCAGCCCCCCCTCCTGACACCCCCTACAGCATCTGATATCTGCTTGGGTCTTGTGCTTTGTGATCTAGGCATTGGTGCCTAATTGTGCCTCCTTTTCAAGTTTTCTATTTTCCTCCATCAATGTGACAGAATTTCCTCAGGATTTTTCAAACGATGGGAATTGTTATAGAAGTACTCAGTGTTATGAATAGCTATTTATTTTCCCCAAAGACTACTTAAGTTTATCATGGCTTCTGTAAAAACACAAAATGGTAAATGATTTTATGATGAGAGAGTCTACTTCCATTCATTTTCCCAGAATCCGGACTGGAAATAGAATGTATGATACATTTCCAGAGTATTTTGTCTGACCCATGGAGTCCTAGGGCAAGTTAGGGTAATCTTGTAGCTTTGGGGACAGAGTAGGCGGGGACTTGGGAGAGTTAAAGAAGCCTCTGAAATAAGGGCAACAAGAGGAATAAAGGAAGATCCAGAGATAAGGGCAACAAATTCCGAAGGGAGCTCATCAAGCACCCCAGGACTAGGGGCAACAGGACATTCTGGATCTGGATCGAGGATGATAAAGAAAAGTACGCTAAGATAAGGGCGGGGGGACACAGAGACTTAGTTCCGGGCACAGAGACATTAAGGCAGTGAGAGAGCTGGAGCTTTAGAATAATTCGGGAAAAAAGATCTATGTTCCCTGAGGCACGACTCCGCTTCTGCTCCCTTGTTCCTCGGTGGCCTTGTTCCACCTGCCTGGGAGTCCCACTTTATTTCTGTTCCTTTTCTCCTTAATAAACTTTTTCTTTCTCTAAACAAATCTGCCTCTTTTCGCTTGCTTGTGTGAGCGTCAGCGAAGTTCCTGCTGCGGCTTCATGATATCATGAGACACCAACCCGCGGTGGTCCAGCAGCGGGGCTCAGGGGTGCCCCTGAAGCCTGGGGTCCACTCCTGGCTGGGAAACTAGACCTGGAGGCCTGAAATTCCAGTATCACCATTATGTTAATTTTTTCACTTTCATGTTTTAACAAATGCAATAGCACTGCCCTTGCAAAAGCATACAGCCTGATATTGCCCCATTCCTTCCTGTCTTTCCAATGCTACCGCTCAGTTTTTCACTCAGTACATATTTATGTGTATTGGGAATACAAAAGTGGTCGTGACAGGGTTGCTGACATCAAGAAGTACACGATTTTAAGGAGAACACATTTTGAATACATGGTTGAAGTACAAAATTACTTTATTGATTTCGGAGAAGCTCTTTGCAGGTGGACTGTGGCATCAAGTCTGTGATGAAAAGGAAGAGGAGTTAGCCAGTCTGTGGGAAGTGTGAACAGAAAAAAAATTTCAGGAGAGGCGATAATACTCACTTGTTGCCTCTGTGGAGAATATAACTCTCCGAATGAATTTTTGAACTAATGGCAAGAAAAGAACAATAGAGAGTTTCTGTCCTTTTCTTAAAAGATGGAACAGCAAGGAAGCCTTACTGATGATGTCTAATGACAAGTAATGGTGTGGGGGCGCATCAAATGGACATGAAAAACTGTCCTCTGAAAATTCAAGGTTACCCTAAAAAAGAATCATGACTGTTCTCAACAATGTAACACTTTTATTGGCTCCAGGAGGAAACTTTCGCTCAAAAACATTTCTTCTGAAATTTCAACATTAGAGATTTATTCATGTGTCTTAAGAAACTCAATTTTTTAAATGTCAGTACTTCTCGAATTAAGCCGAGCTGTAACTCATCTATGGTTTGGTGTGGAGTCTTTAATGGAGATGCTTTTTTTCTCTTTATGGCTTAATCATGCTAATTATGACTGGAAAAAGGGAACTTCCATGGGAGGATAAATGGAAAGGTCACCTTTCCTCTGAATTATCAGAGAAGAGATCTGTGCAAGCAGCAAGCAACTTCAAGAGATTGTGGAAAAATACCCAGTGCAGAGGGGAAGCTTCATGAATTAACCGCCTTTTCACTCAGCAAACCAATGCTCTTTTGTTTTTCCATGTTACTATGCTTTTCCTATTAAGGTAAACAACTTCCTTTGATTTGGCAAGTCAATATCATGTTTAATATAGATTATTTTTTCTATAAAAGTGACCTGACAATCATAATAAAGACAACCAGCTAGTGCTAATTAAAATACCTGTTACGTGTCATCAACATAGTGTAAAGTGTCGACAAGGAACAAGCAAAAGCACTTGTTCATTCACAAGGAGTTGCCAGCAACCGTTTTATTTTTTTTTTTATAACTGAGAATTTATGAGGCTAAAAAACCAACAGAGTGAAAATATGATAAGTTAATGATCCTAATGGAAGAGTGGTTTGATATTTAGGCAAACCTGAGTTGGATGCTCAATTCTTATAAGTAACATTGATGACCTCAATTTTTCTCATTATTTAAAAGTAAATAATATGTATTTTATAGCACTACTATGAGGAATAAATAAAGTGGACTAGAATTCTACTACACTAAATATTAGGTAAGCACAACTAATTCAATAAAACAATGGTAATGTAATTTAGACTATTGCTCTAGACTGAACCAACTATAAGCTGGGAAACAGGACAACAGATGCAGGAAAGAGGATGTAAAACACTCATGAACCTTGGAGAGAGCTTCCTATAGGTCCAGATAAGACTTTTCCGCATACATATTAAACGGATAGATTATAGTCAATCACCTCTTACAAATGGGGGAAGAAAGGAATAGATCCTTTAATTTCACCAAGGTTAAAGAAAGACACAAGAAGATTGACAAGACCCTGCTCTCCCACCCTCCGGTGACTATTCAGATGCTTCTCTTTTTCTTTCTCCTTTCCTAATAAACCTGTCCTCTTAAAATACAACAAAAAACAAGAAAGACACAAAAACCCAGTAATCATGGAATTAATATTAGAATCAAAGCAATGTAATTCAATGAAAATCTCTTAAAACACTGCATAACAAAGACTGTAATACTTTTATTACACTAGCTCACACTCAAACGTATCTTTATGTGCATTCTATTAACATTAAAAACTACTGGTATCATATTGTAATTAGTCATTTTGTGGAAAGTATCCTTGTGGAAAGTATTAAAAGTTAATTTGATTAATTAACATAGATGGAATTAAGGCATATTTTATTCAGAATATTCAAAATTCAAAACATAGGGCTAGTTGATGATTGCTTTATAATCCAATATATATTGCACACATATTGGTCTTTAATGTAGATCATCTATTTTATAAGTGCAATCATCCTTGTAACAATTAATAATTATTCACTCAGCATATATAACAAGAACAATGGGCTATCTTTGCAGGCATGTGAGAAACTTCACATCTAAATGTGTACTTTCTTTGACCTTCAAAGTAGTCAATTTATAAGCCAGATTTTTATTCCCATGATACCAGCTTTCTCCATTATTCCTTATTTTATCTTTGACAACATCTACAAAGTCTAAGGTATATTTAACTATTAATTTTAATGTTTTCAATAATAAAAATTTTATATTTCAGTTATAGATATGTGTACAAATGCATTCATTATACCTGACTGTAATAATTTAGATAGATAATTATTTTTATATGATTTACCCATAACTATAGTTACAGAGCTTTAATTTTTTTTTTTAAAGATTTATTTATTTATACATACAAGCTGGGGTACAGGCCAGAGGCGTGGGGCGGCGAGAGGGTTCACCAGAGACAGAGTGGGGAGCAGAACAGGCAGAGCGGAGGAAATACTCTGCTGAGGGGAGCAGCGGGCGAGGCAGGAGAGGTCTGCCACACCATGTGGGATTCTCCCCAGCTGGGCGTCGAACTCGCATTGCGTGCTGTCTACAGCTCCACAGCGCAGTGCTCAACCGCTGTGCCACCAGGGAGGCCCTATAATTATAGAGCTTTAAACATCTATCTATCTCTCTCTTTTTTTTCATTTTACATCATTTAGGGTTTTTAAATTTTGGGGTATTCTTGTCAGGAGCTCAGATTGGGTGAAACACTAACAAAACTTCCTGTAATGGGTGAATAACCCCTGTATGATCATTCAAGTACCTTAATAGCATGTATTGAATATGTTGTTTTCCTCATACGCTTTCCTTAATTATATGTACCTACTCCTGTATTGATTTTTAAAATAGGAACATTTTTACCTCTTTACCAAACATTTTCTTATTTTCTTCTTTGTTTCTTCTTCTTCCTGTTCCCTTCCCTCCTACTCTTTCTTTCCTAATTCTTCCTAGTTCTCCCTCTGTTTTGTTTTGTTTTGTTTTTTACTGAAAAGAATTTTGCCATATCATGTTAAATAAAGCATTTTAATACACTAGTCCATGTTACAAATCTTAGGGGTATTCAGTCTTTTACCATAAATGATGGTCATAACTGCAATTTGTTTGTAAGTACCCTTTACCAGGTTAATTCAATTTGTCTATATTTCTATGTTGCTGAAATGTTTTTATAAAAAAATGTTAAATGTTGTTAAGTACTTTTCCTATATCTATTGAGATGATTGCATCAATTTTCTCTTTTTTATAACATGCACAAATCCCACTAATCACTAGGGAATTTGAGAAAATCCCTAATGGTTCTAATGGTATTATAGTTTCCTATATTATTGACTTCAATTCAGTAATATTTTATTTTTTACATAATTTTATCAATACACCTGAATTTATGATAGATTTGGGTCCTTTGCTACATACAAAAGGTTTCAAGGAGACTCCTATGAAGATTGCAATAGTCCTTTTTCTATGCAGTTCCCTCCTCTCTGGTATCCCATTATCCCATATGTCTCAATTCACTTTGCTCTATACCCCAAAGCACAGATCTGTCTTTCCTCTGTGAGGCAAGACCACCATTCCACTACCCTATTTTAGAAAGCATGTCCAGACAGAATGCCAGGGTGAATATGAATCGCATTTTGTTTGTTTTATTTCTTTCAAGGCTTACAGCTGTGTGATCTCATGCTGTCATCATATGTCATAACTAGTTGTCTTGTGTAATTGGTCTAGGTCTATAGCAGTTTGCGGTTGGAGGTTAACTTTGTTAACCATAATTGAATCTTACCTAAACCAATGATCCTTTTAAACATTTAAGAGCTGATGATAAAATTCTTCCATCCAAAAAGAAAGATCATTTTTAAAACATGCTTTAAAATCCCTTATTTCTATCTGTATTCATTTTCATCAGATTTATATAATAGGAGACATTTATTTTAGCTTGCATGGGCTGTGATTTCATGCACACCCACAGGCTATATCTTTATAAAACCGTAGAGTTTTGGTTTTTCCCTTGTGGATTTTATATAGAAAGTTTGTGGCAGGTCTACTTTTACTGCTCTAATTATTCTCCATTCACAATAAGAATAAAAATGTAGTGCATTTTTGTGAGTAAAGAAGATAATTTTCATATTTTCATTGCTTGTCCTATCATTCCACTGAGCTACTATAACATATAAAGTCACCTGGAAAAGATCCGTATTCATTATTACTGGAAATTCATATTAATCTTACTCCTTAAACAGTTATTTTTGGACAGTGTTTCTTGATCAAAGGCCAAAACTTGCATATAAAAATCAGAATTTCTATAAGACTTGCTTTCCATTCCTTATATTGTATATTTAGTAAGTTAAAATGCTGGAGGTAGAAATGCAAAAAACTAGATAAGACAACACAAAAGAACATACATAGAACATACATAGGTCACATCTGATGAGTAAATTAGGTATTTCTTGAGTGCTCATACTTACTTCTTTTTTTTTGGTGTCATAATTTTGGTGTCATTTTAGTTGTACAGACCTGAATGTACTGCTATAAAGTTAATTTGAAATACAGCGATCACTAATGTACTAATTGAAATAGATATGAGACACTCTAAGATAAATACGATGCTTATGTAGTTGGATGGTATGTATTGTCTAACCTTTGCTATTAAAAAAGTACTTTATTCAAAACGCCAATATAATTTATAAACACACACTTATAAATATAGATGCTAATCTAAAACAATTAGGATTGTAAAATTAAATACTTTACATTAAGACACAGGAATAGGCACTATAGATCAATATTTCTGTAATTTGTACTTAAATGTATTTTTTTAAAGACTTTTTTTTTATGCATACAAGCTGGGGTACAGACCAGAGGTGTGGGGCGGTGAGAGGGTTCACCAGAGACAGAGTGGGGAGCAGAACAGGGAGATCAATGGAAACACTGCTGAGGGGGGCAGCGGGCAAGGCAGGAGAGGTCTGCTGTACCATGTGGGAAGCTCCCTGCCTGAGTATCAAACACCTC
>PVIJ01018708.1:0-25654 GCA_004024925.1 Scalopus aquaticus
AGACAGTTTAATTTCTTCTTTTCCTATTTGGATCCCTTGAATGTCTTTCTCTTGTCTAATTGCTCTGGCTAGGACTTCCAGTATTATATTGAAAAGTAATGGTGAGAGTGGACATCCTTGCCTTGTACCTGATCTTAGGGGAAAGGCCTTCAGCTTCTCACCGTGAGGATAATATTGGCCATGGGTTTCTCATATATGGCTTTTATTATGTTGAGGTATGTTCCTTCTATCCCAAGGATTTCAAGGGCTTTTATCATAAATGGGTGTTGCACTTTGTCAAATGCTTTCTCAGCGTCTATTGATATGATCATATGGTCTTTGTTTTTCTTTTTGTTGATGTGTTGGATTACACTGATTTATTTTCGGATGTTGAACCATCCTTGTGTCCCTGGAATAAATCCCACTTGGTCGTGGTGTATTATCTTATGGATGCATTGTTGGATCCTATTGGCCAAGATATTTTTGAATATTTTTGCATCAGTATTCATTAGGGAGATTGGTCTGTAGTTTTCTTTTTTTGTGTTGTCTTTGTCTGGTTTTGGTATTAGAGTAATATTTGCTTCATAGAATGTGTTTGGTAGTACTCCTTCCTTCTCAATTTTTTGAGAGTTTGTGTAATATAGGGACTATTTCGTTTTTGAATGTTTGGTCGAATTCATTTGTGATGGTCCTGGGCTTTTGTTTTTGGGGGAGGTTTTTAATTACTGTTTCAATTTCACTACTTGTGATTGGTCTGTTTAGGTGTTCTATATCTTCTTTGTCTAGTTTTGGGTGATTGTATAGTTTTAGGAATTTGTCCATGTTATTCAGATTTCTATCAGTAGTAATGGACAGATTGTAGTTCATTAATTAGATGAATATGATTGCTAGGTACTATTTTAAAAAGAAAAGAGTTTTATCCTAAGCTTGTAAAAGATATGAAGGACAATTGAAATCTGCTATTTTAATGCAAATACCATCCTTTTTTTGTTTATATTTGTTCCTTGTCTTTATCATAATAAATCCACTGGTTATAGTTTAAGAACCTGCTTATTGAAGTAAAGCTATCACTTTTTGCAGACGATAGGATAATATACATAGAAAACACTAAAAACTCCACAGAAAAACTAATCAGAATAATCAATCAATTTAGTAAAGTAGCGGGATACAAAATCAACACACAAAAATCAGTAGCCTTCCTATATGCAAACAATCAATCAGAAGAGGAGGAAATCAAGAAAACCACCCCTTTTACAATCGAAACAAAAAAAAAATCAAATACCTGAGAATAGACCTAACAAAGAGGTGAAGAACCTATCCAAAAAAAACTATAAAACATTATTAAAAGAAATAGAAGGAGACACAAAGAAATGGAAAGACATCTCCTGCTCATGGATTGGAAGAATCAGCATGATCAAAATGGCCATATTACCAAAAGCAATTTACAGATTCAACGCTATTCCAAAAAAAAATCTCAATGACATTCTTCAAAGAGAGAGAATGAATACTGATGAAGTTCATGTGGAACCACAAAAAACTGTGAATAACCAAAGCTTTCCTGACCAAAAAGGAGAATGGCGATATCACCCTCCCAGACTTCAAATCATACTACAAAACCATAATAATTAAAACTGCATGGTACTGGAACAAAAATAGACACACAGATCAATGGATTTGAATAGAAAACCCAGAAATCAATCCACATATATATGGACAATTAATCTTTGATAAAGGTGCAAAGAATATGCAGTGGAACAAGGACAGTTTGTTTAGCAAATGGTGCTGGGAAAACTGGACGACTACATGCAGAAAAATGAATCTAGACTACTACCTCATGCCAAGCACGAAAACCAATTCAAAATGGGAAAGAGACTTGGACATAAGACCTTAAACCGTAAACTACATAGAAGAAAACATAGGCAAAACAATACATGACATACATCTTAGTAACATCCCCCAAAGTGAAGGAAGTGAAGGGAAAGATAAACAGCTGGGATTACATCAAAATATAAAGCTTCTGTACGACAAAAGAGACATTAACCAAAACAGGCACCCTACTAACTGGGAGAAAATCTTTGCACACAATATAACCGATAAAGGACTGATAACAAAAATCTGTAAGGAGCTCACACAACTCAACAAAAACAAAGTCAATAATCCAGTCAAAAAATGGGCAGAAGAGGCCTCCCTGGTGGCACAGCGGTTGAGCACTGCGCTGTGGAGCTGTCGGCAGTGCACGATGAGAGTTCGACACCCAGCCAGGGAGATTCCCACATGGTGCGGCACACCTCTCCTGCCTTGCCCGCTGCTCCCCTCCGCAGTGTATTTCTGATCTTCCTGTTCTGCTCCCCGCTCTGTCTCTGGTGAACCCTCTCGCCTCCCCACGCCTCTGGCCTGTACCCCAGCTTGTATGTATAAATAAATAAATCTTAAAAAAAAAAATGGGCAGAAGAGCTAAAAAGACACTTCTCCAAAGAAGAAAAGCAAATGACCAACAGGTATATGAAAAAATGTTCAACATCACTTATAATCAGGGAAATGCAAATCAAAAACCACAATGAGATACCACCTCATGCCAGTGAGAATGACACACATTTAAAAAACAGGCAACAACAAATGCTGGCGGAGATGTAGAGTAAAAGGAACTCTTCTGCATTGCTGGTGGGAATGCAAATTGGTCCAGCCACTATGGAAAGCTGTATGGTGGTTCATCAAACTGCTAAAAATGGAGCTTCCATATGATTCAGCAATACCACTTTTGGGAATCTATCCAAAGGACACAAAAACACAAATCCAAAAGGATACACGCATACGTATGTTTATTGCACCATTGTTTACAATACCTAAGGTATGGAAACAACCCAGACACCCAAAAATAGATGATTGTGTCAAGAAGATGTGGTACATATACACAGGAATACTATTCAGCATTCAAAAAAGATAAACTCTACATGACAAACATCTCAGCAAAATCTTTAAAGACACATCTCAAAAAGCAAAGGAAGTCAAGGAGAAGATAAACAGATGGGACTACATCAAACTAAAAAGCTTCTGTACAGCAAAAGATACAATAATCAAAACAGACACCCTACTAATTGGGAGAAAATCTTTGAACACAACACAACTGATAAAGGACTGATAACAAAATCTACCAGGAGCTCACAAAACTCAACAAAAACAAAGTCAACAATCTAGTGAAAAAATGGGCAGAAGAACTAAAAAGACACTTCTCCAAGGAAGAAAAGCAAGTGGCCAACAGCCATATGAAAAAATGTTCAACATCACTTATAATCAGGGAAATGCAAATCAAAACCACAATGAGATACCACCTCATGCCAGTGAGAATGGCGCACATTAAAAAAACAGGCAACAACAAATGCTGGCGAGGCTGTGGAGAAAAAGGAACTCTTCTACACTGCTGGTGGGAATGCAAACTGGTCCAACCACTGTGGAACGCCGTATGGCGTTTCCTCAAACTAATAAACGTGGAGCTACCATACGACCCAGTAATACCACTTTTGGGAATCTACCCAAAGGACAAAAAAACACTAATCCAAAAGGATACATGCATCCGTATGTTTATTGCAGTACTATTTACAATAGTGAAGATATGGAAACAACCCAGATGCCTAAAAGTAGATGACTGGATCAAGAAGATGTGGTTCATATATACAATGGAATACTATTTAGCATTCAAAAAATAAACACATGCAATTCGCAGCAACATGGATGGAACTAGAAGGGATCATGTTAGCGAAATAAGCCAAAAGGAAAAAGAAAAATATCGAATGGTCTCACTTATAATAGTAATATAGGGGAACCAAATACAAGAGCATCAACCAGCGAGAGAGGGGGGAGGATTGGGGCTCAGAACCGAGGAAAGGGGAAAGGGGAGCTACGGGACTGTGGTGATGGTTCATGGGTGAATTGGTGGTGGGAAACCTATGGGGAATATACAGTAATGTAAAAGACACAAAAATAACAACAAAAAAAAGATAAACACATGCAATTTGCAGCAACATGGATGGAGTTAGAAGGGATCATGCTCAGCGAAATAAGCTAGAAAGAAAGAGAAAAATATCGAATGGTTTCACTTATTACAGGAATCTAGAGAAACCAAATAAGAGATATTCAGCAAGGGGGGGGATAAGGGTTCAAAATGATGGGAGAAAGGGAAGCACAAGGGACTGTGGTGATGGTTCACAGGTGAATTGGTGGTGGGTAACCCATGGGGAATACACTATAATGTAAAAGATACAAATAATAAACATTTTTAAAAAATAAAAAAGAGCCTGCTTATTAGGTGGATAAAAGCAATATTCTTAATCTTTGTATCACTTATAATGCCTATAAACACACTTGTATAATAAAACTAGTCATTTTAGAAAGTATACTTAGTTTTGCTGAAGCAGTCTTAGTTAGCTATGGCAGCTGTATCAAACACCACAGGCTGGGTGGCTTTAAAAACCTTTTTATTTTTCATAGTTTTGGAGCCTGGAAGTCTGAGATGATGGTACTGGGATAGTTGGGTTCTCGATGAAGAACCTTTACTGGCTACATATTGACATGGCCTTCCTTGATGTGTGCAGACAGAAGGAAAGAGATCTCAAGTTTCATCCTCTTTTAGAAGAGTATTAATCTAATTGTGAGGGCCCCTTCACTTGTGACCTAATTTAATCCTTATTACCTTCCTAGGGCCCCATCTCTAAATACCTTCACATTGGGGATTAAGATTTCAACATATGAATTGGGGATGGACAGAAATGTTCCATTCATAGCAGAAGGAAAACAAAAGCTTTCAAAGAATCACTAGGCAAATTTAATTGCATTCATATGTATACAAATAATATACACTATTTACTGCTTCTAGCACAATTTATTTTGTTTTTGTAACTTGCAAAGCTGAAGGAAACAGAGGAATATCACGTTATCTGTGAAATATATAGCTACATCTCATGTTTCAAAAGAGCACACCTGAGGGGAGAAATCCTATACTGTAAAAAATAAGGATTTTTTTTTCTTGAAGATTTATTTTTTTGCATACCAGAGGTATGGGGCAGTGAGAGGGATCTCCAGAGACAGAGTGGGGAGCAGAACAGGCAGATAGATGGAAATATACTGCTGAGGGGAGCAGCGGGCAATGCAGGAGAGGTCTGCCCATGTGAGAATCTCCCTGGCTGGAACTCGCGCTGCAGCCGCTGACAGTTCCACAGCACTGCGTTTAACCTGTTGTGCCACTAGGATGTTTGAAAAAAAATAAAACACCAAAAAGCAAAGCCAAACAAAAAATGGAAGTGCCATATGATCCTGCAATATCACTGCTAAGCATTTACCCAAAGAATATGAAAATACTAATACAGAAAGGTTTGTGTATCCCTATATTCATAGCATTATTATTAATAACAACCAAGATATGGAATCAGCGTAAATAGCCATTGACAGACAACTAAATAAATTTTGGTATAGATACTAAATGGAATACTACACAGCCATTAAAAAGTGCCTTTTGAGATAACATAGATGAATCCTGAGATGATTATGCTAAGTGAAATAAGTCAGAGAATGAAAGCCAGTTACCAGATGGTTTCACTCATTTGTGGAATATAAATAGTCAAAGAAAACATACTGGTAGACACAAAAGTAATTCATAAACTCTGAAAACTGGTGGCTACAGGGAAAGGACTGGATAAGCAGTGTATAGATGGGGTATTGGTACTAAAGCTTTTATGAAAATCAAGTGAAGAATGCACACATGTTGTGTGAAGTTCATCTCCCAAAACTATAGTTTTGTAAATAAATGGCAAAACAATGAAAAAAGTGAACTAAGTAATATATAGGTGTATGTGTGGTGCATGCTATTATATATACATATACATATATATATATATAGTTTGCATATATTTTGAGACTTAAAAAATTTAAGATACTAAAATGACAAGATCACCTATTTGATTTAAATCTAACAGTGATGAGATTAGAAATTTTTCTGCAGAGTGTGACCTTTCAGCTCAGATGACTACTTATTGCTTATCATCTCCATCTCCTAACTTTCCAAAATGGTATTTAGTGACAGGTCCTGACTTATGGCCTTGGTCCTACCTAGTTTCTTAGGTAGTTTTCACAGGGACAGGAAGTGTATAAGCAGTATTTCCACTCTTGGCAATAGTGGATATACCATGGATTCTACCTTGAGATGGAGCAGAAATTTTTTTGTTCAGTAGAATTCTTTGACAATTTTTGTTCAGGTCACATCCCTGAATGAACAGATGGTTTGCTTACTGTATATGTGCATTTTCCAATATGGTAGTTGTTAGACATCTGTGGCTATAGTCACTTGAAATGTGACTAGTCCAAAACGAGATGTGCTGTAAGTATAAAATACACACCAGATTTTGAAGATTTGGTGCCAGAAAAGTAAAATATCTTACTAATAACTCATATTTATTAACATGTTGAAATGGTAATATTTTGTATATATTATTAAATCTAATTTTGGTCTTTTGTTTTTAATATGCCTGTTACTAGAGAATTCAAAATCATTGTATTTGTGGAAATACTGATCTGTATGATTTTTAAAATTATAATATAAAATTATCATACATGTATTTATAGGATTACCACCACAGATTAACTGTCTTATAAAAATAGTTTGTGTTCAGTAGAGAACACAGTATCTCTTTTGGCTTCACTTTCCATCTTTATCGTTTTCTCCCATTCAACCTCAGTCCACTTTGAAAACTGTTAGTGTCTCAGCCAGAGGATTTCTTCTTTTTTAATCTCCATAATATTTTAAGATAAGTATTTATAAATTAAGATTTAATCTTCCTTTCTATAGCATTCACAAACACTGCCAATTCATTCACTAGATGAATATGAATAATTAAATACTATGTGTTTTGAAGAAGTGAAAACAGTGACTTGTCACCTTTCAGATAGCTTTTTTCCCCAGAGGAAGGCTTCTGCCTGCTTGGTATTATTGCCAAAGTGGAAGGTTATAATTTAGCAGCAAAACCATCCCTTTCCTCCTGGAATATATATACAACAGAGAAAGTGAAAGAAACTAAAAATTCCATTTCTACTGAAATTAGAAGATAGAGAAAATCCTTCAGTTTCAAAGTGGTGCCAAAGTGGTTGAAATTCAACAGAATCACTGGTAAAACAGCACGAAGAGCTGCCTAGGTAGAGCTAAGGGTGCAGAGTAATGGTAGATTTCAGAAAATGGGCTAGCCCAATATTGGGCACTAGCTCTACAGCCCAGAAACTGTAGCTGGTGCCATAATACCCCAAACTGAGATTTGACAGTAGGCAGTAACTGCCAGCACATATGTTAAGGAGGTGGAAGAAGGGGAAGCTGTGGAAGTGTCCAGTGGTAGCAGATCTCAGCATGCAAGCAAAATACACATTCTGACATTAGAGATCACCTACAGAGCAGAATTGATCCCTTGGGACAGTGGTCAGTGGCATCAGGCAAGTAGGAGGAACTCTGATAGCTGCAGAAGGTTTCCTGGACCTTCCGACTCAAGGAAGGGATTATAAAGAAATGGTTTTTCACTGTGGCATGGAAGAGAGAAGTCTTGGATTGCACACTTTGAAAGGGTGCCACCTTTCTTCAACCTTGCCTTGCTGGAACCTTCTACCTGTTCTGAAAAAAATCTAAGTTCTTCCACCTAAATTACATGGAATCAATTCAAATACACTATTACAAAAACAACAAGAGGGTGTGTGTGTGTGTGTGTGTGTGTGTGTGTGTGTGTGAGTGTGAGTGTGAGAGAGAGAGAGAGAGAGAGAGAGAGAGAGAGAGAGAGAGAAAAGATTGGCATATGAAGTCTTATGTATGGACCCCTTGCACCTGAGTCCATTAGTCCTTCTTTTGTATACATAGTTTGAAATTGAAATTGAATTGTGGAACTTGACTTTTTGGTGTCTTTCATTAAAAAATAATATTCTTGAGGGTAAAATCTGCTGTTCCAGTGTAAAACATAGCACTTATGATCTCAAAGTCCTTTTGTACTTTGAAGAGGATGTGATTGCGTTAGACAATAGCATTTGTTGTAATTTGGGAAAGGATTGCTACGAAAGTCTCTCTAGATTAGGAAAACGTATTATCAGTAGGAATTGATGTAGTTTTTAGCTCCATATTTTAGAGAACTGTTTAATTATCCTTTGAGAACAGTTCTTTGCCCATTTCCTTGCCAAGAAGAATAAAACCCCTCAGATTTCTCTCTCACTAAGAAGTCATAAAGAGCTCACTATAATATTTTTCTTGATCATGTGAAGTCGTTCTGTTATAGATCTAACTTTACTTAAAATAAATGATGCTTGTTCACTGCAACATGATTATTCCTTCTAGCACAATCATCACCTTAATGGAATACAAAAAGAGTAGATATAAGATAGACCAATTATTTCTTACATGTGCTAATACTAGGTATATAATTCCTATTTTTTTCCCAAAGCTGTACTACTTGGTGCTTTAAAAGTATTTTTTGTAGGTCATAACATTTGACAGGATTTAGGAAAGAGGAATCTAGTTGATATGACCACTGGCTTCCCCTTTTAAAAAATGTATTTCTACCTAGCAAATTTTATGAGGGAGGAAGATGAGCAGAGATAATACCTGTACTATTTGTGAAGGGCAATCTCTTCCTTTCTCTTTCTAATTGTATAATTTGTAAGGTCAAACATAAGAAAGATATTTCATGCTGTCTACTTTGGCTGAGATATTGGTAGTAAGGTTGGAAGCGTTTCTCACAAATGCAGTAGATTTCTTTAATTTAGAGTTAGACTTTTAAGGATTGTATTCTTTTTAAAATTTATTTTGCTTTTTTCATATTTTTAATATATATTTTAACTAAAGTAGCATTGCATTATAACTGTATGTTTCAGTGTGCGTTATTGAATTTTTTAGCATGTGTATCTACTGTGTTAAGTTTAGCACTAAAAGTCTAGCTCTGTCCTTCACTAGAGAGTTGATCTTTTACCCGATTTATATACCCTTTTTCCCCCTTTCCTCTGTGGTAATCACTAATTTGACCTTATAGTATAAATGTTTATTTTTGTTTTACTAAGTTCATCTGTTTGTTTTCTCTGTGCATACCACATATGTGAAATCATACAGTGTCATCTTTTGAAAGCAGATGTACAAGAATAACAGTTTTCACATCTTTTTTGCTGTCATATTCCTTTGAGGTGAAAGCTCAGACTGTGATGTTGGTTGTTACCAAACTAAGCTTTTATTTTCTCATTAATAATGAGATTAATTTTAATGTCATTAATATTAATTGTAATCTTTATAGAGTTACTGTGAAGATTAAAATACTCTAAGTACATTAGCACAGTGTCTGCTACCCATAATTTAATACATGTTGGCTATTAGTATAATTATAATTCATTCTACAAATAATCATTGAATATGTTATTGAAATACCTAGGACAATGATAAGCAATGTTAGTAACATAGGACCTTTAGATACTATTTCCCATAGGAAGTTACAATATAGTTGTGATAAAATAGTTGATAAAATAAAAACACATGAATCAATGGTGAACTATGTTTAATAGCTACCTAATATGTAGATAAAGGCCAAATTTTGTGGCACAGATTGTTGATGCTACAAAAGAATTTAGAACAATGGTAAATCCTTGAGGGTAGGACAGTCAAGTTAACCTTCATAGATGAGATGGCACTGAATCTATATCTGGAAAATAGGTACTGCTAGTATAGGAATCTAATAGATGGAAATGACTGGCACATTCACTAGACAGTAAAGAGACAGATTTGGTGAAAATTAGAGTCTTCTAATTGCTGAGTGATAAGGAAATCAGAGAATAATATCTAAGTCCGTGTCTTAAATTTTTGACATCTTAATCGCAAAATTTATATTGAAACTTTTTCAGATCTTCCTTTTTATTCATTCAACTCTATAAACTTATTACCACCATGTTCCCATATGAATGTGGACATGTCACTTTCTCTGAGGCAGGACATGCTAAATGTCAGGTTCTTTCTGCACTTTCATTTCTGTTTGAGAACTTCTTGTCAGTGCAGTTAATTGACTTGTTTATGCAGGAATTTCTTTATTCCTGCCTTTTTTTCTTGTTATCATATGGCTCAGTTTCCTCATTTCTGCAAAACACCCTGGTAAGGAATAGCAATGAGAAGAAAGTCATGAAATATTAATAAAAAGAGAGGTAAGTTAAAATATTAAATACCTCCTACAAAGTAATTATGACGTTATTTTTAACATATCGATTCTGTCTTACATACATAGTTTTTGTATAAATAGATTCTGTTCCTTTTTCAGTGCTCCTTGCACCCAACAACTTTCCCCTCCCTTCCTGAAGAGACATGTATGAAGAATCAGTAGCTATTAACTGAATATTTGTCTTTGCTTATTTGTATCAGTATTCTCTTATTCCATTAGAAACTTTATTTCAAAATGTATCACATATATGAAGTTTTTATCAGTGTTTTTCATAGTTATAATGCATGGCTATAATTGAAAGTACTGTGCTCTTTGCAGTTTGTAAGTAATTACACAGTTTAATATTCATTTTCACTGTCAGTTTGCATTTAAACTATGGTTAAAATTCAGTGAATACAAATTTGGTAGATACTTTGTAAGCCACATTTTAAGTAGTTTATAAACAGCATTACATGTACTCTATGAAAAAAATTGAAGCAAAGCACTTGGGATGATTTTAGTTATGGCAGTAGCAGATAAATAGACTCTATTTTGGCATTTCTCTCCAGGATGTTTTTATTAATTTAGACTACCATACTTAAATTCTTTAGAGTACTGCTCTAATGAATGACAGACCATTTAACTTAAAATTGCATAAAATAGTTTATTTCCCTCAGTATCTGTATACCTGTAGAATTTACATTTATTTGTGCCTTGTACACATATGGAGTTGTTTTGCTTTATTTTAAGCTACCTTGATGTTTGCTGTACTAAATTATACTTTACCTTATGAAATACTTGAACTGTGCTTTCTATTTTCAGGTATTGTAGTATAATTCTATTTAACAATAGTTCTAGTAGAAAAGTGTTCTTTTAACTTCCAACTTACTGCTTGGAACCATTTAAATTATAGAATCATATCTTCCCCCTGGTTTTTTTTTTTTTTTCCTTTTTACCTTTTTTTTTTAAAATATATTTTAATTGTTATTTATGTCTTTTACATTTTGTATTCCCTTGGGTAACCCACCACCAAAATGGAGTAGAAAAGAACACAAGGGACCACGGAGATGGATCACGGGTGAATTGGTGGTGGGTTCCCCTTGTTTTTTTAATCAGATACTTGAGAAGAAATCAGCGCCATTTCTCATTCATAGTAACAAAGTGTGTCCATCTCTAGATTACTTGTATATAATAGATAAACTCACAGTGTCTTTTCTTTTTCATTAGCTATATGTTTTATCTGATAAAAAGATTGTTCTTGCAAGTATTGTATTTTGTAAGGTAACATGTAAGACACCTCTACTTTCTTATAAAATTAATCTGATCTCAGCAGCAACACATTGTTTTACCACATTTAAATACCCCAAAAGACTTACTGTTCTTCCTCCACTCCTCAAAAGGACATTTCAGTGCATTGATGACATACTCAGTGTTTATACTGATACTAAATCTTGCCTGATGCTCTTGCCTTGTTCTTTTTAATTAAATAAAAAGTCATGAGTACAACTTTTTATGTTTTGAAGTCAGGGATAAAGTCTCTTTTATTGTTACATTTTTATAATATTCCAGTGGTTTCTCTTTCCTTCTCTCATTCTTTCCATTCTAGTAATTCACATATAATCAAATCAGACTCCTGAAACAAACTTTGGCTTGAGAAAGAAGCTGTTTTAAATCCCAGACTGTTTTGAGTGTCTCCTATTAGAAAGTTAGAGACTATGACATTGTGAATTCTATAATAATAACTAAACTTTAGGAAATGAAGTGGGATATTTAAGTTTGATCTTAGGTATAAGATAACTGGACCCTAATAGCTATAATGAGAACATTTACAGAGTAATGTTTGTCAAATTTTTTTTATCACAGATGATTTCAGATGTTTTAAGCCAACTAAGTATGTAAGACCAGGAGCATTTTTAAATTTTGAATGAATACTTCAGGTTCATTTTTCTAAAACTAGTTTGAAGAATTATTTTAGGAAACTGTTAAGCTTCTTCATTTCTATTTATGTCTTATCTTTCATTTAATTTTTTAGAAATTCTACTTTAAAGTTCCCTTAGATTGGGTAATCTTTACTTTGCATAGATTATGCCAAAACTACAGCTGACAGTTTTGGTTTTTTATATCAAAATATTTCATGGCTTCATAATCTACATAGAAATTTTCTTCACATTATTTTAGTTAAGAATCTGTATTACATATCACAAATATTTCTAGGCTAACTTAATATCATTGGTTAATTATTACCTGAGGAGGAATGTTACTTTGTTTCCTCTTCTGACATTTTTTTTCCTTTTGTTTTTTTACTTACCAAGCAACCATTGGTCACCTGCTTTGTGTCGGGCACCATTTTAGAGACTTGGGATTATAATATGAAATGTTATATGATGACACTTCACAATTTTGATAAGAGTCTTAAAATACCAAGGCTTTATAGTGGTTCCAGTATTGAGACATAATGCATCTAAATGAATTCCCTAGAAACCAACATGTGAGTTTGTACTTAACATGAGCCTCTACTTTGAGGACTTAAAAATCTTTGGTAGTCAGTTTGCCAAGTTGTTTTAATTTCTTATAGTTTGCTTCAAACTTGCTGCCTCTTTAAAACTATGAACTTCTGAGGACAGGAATTTTCTTTATGTCTCTGTTATCTGACCTAGAGTCTGACATAGACTATAAATAACTGATAATAAACAATTGGCTGGTTGATGATACAGTTTCATAAAGTTAGGGGAGCTAGGAGAGAGCCAAGAGAAATAGAGGTTCACTTAATTTTCCTTCCTCGTTGTTGTCTTTCTTTCCCACCCCCCACACCCACCCTTGTTTTTGTTTTTAAAAGGTAGGCCACCTTGGTTGAAGAGATATTTTGTATACCTGAAGAGGTTGGATAGGGTTTTGCAAACCCCAGACTGATTTCATTACTCAGTTTATCAAGTTGTGGGAAATTAATTCTCTTTCATCAGATTTCTTAATTATTAAAACAGTGCTTAT
This sequence comes from Scalopus aquaticus, assembly GCA_004024925.1. NCBI lineage: Eukaryota > Metazoa > Chordata > Mammalia > Eulipotyphla > Talpidae > Scalopus > Scalopus aquaticus. The sequence goes on from PVIJ01018708.1 coordinate 13,152, forward strand.
TCATCATGAAAATTAAGAACAAAGAATGAGAGGAAGAGAAGTTTGACTCTCTGTTCTCTTTCTTACATGCTGTGTGCCCTTAGGCAAATTAGTTATTTCTCTTAGCTTCCGTATTTTTAAAAGAGGATAGTTAATGGCACCTAACTCATGGTGTTCTTTGACAAGATTAAATGGCAATCCTAAATTCTTAATAATGGAGCACTGAAATTAAAATTAATACCAGAGAGAAGAGCAATGTAATATAAAATTAAACAGCACAGGGCTTAACTCATTGAAATTCTTAGTAAATAGTTATCATTACTACTTTTGTAATTATTGGTAGTAATTTATAGTAATATTTTATTGCATATATGTATACACCACACATTTATATACCATTTGTGCCTAACTACTCAGGAAACTTATTTAGTCATAGTAAGATTACTCTGTGAAAATGTGATCAAAGAAAATGGGTTACATGGTTTACTGTAGGATAGTTTATCCAAGCTATTCTACAGCTTTCACAATTAGTCTTCTATGTTAGCATATACTTTTCTACTATCTAGGTAACTCTTTTTTGCTAATTGTGTCAGTCAGTTTCCATCTTCCCCTCTGCCTCTGCCTCTCTTTTTCCTTCCTCTTTGGTACATGTAGAAACGCATGAACCTCCTAAGTCTCAATACATTTATATAAATTCTTACTTGTCATTAACCACAAACTTCAGTGTTTTATACAAGGCAACCTTTTCTTCTTTTTAAAATGTCATATATTTTGAGAGTACCCCTTGGTCATTAATGTATTCAGCTGATTTAGATTGAACAGGCATTAATTACATACATTATTTCATTTAATCCTCAAAACATCTCTGTAAAATGTTATACCCATTTGCCCAACAAAGTATTGAGGTTATAAAGAACTTAAATGAGTTGCCTAAATTTATACAGTTAATAAGCACCACAGCTAGGAATCAGTTTTACTCCATGATTTCAAGCCATCCTTTCCAAAACATCATAAGAATCTGCACAAAATGGACCTAGAAATCCCCATTTATGAGTTGTCTCTCCTAGGTGCATTGCTTCCATAAATATCCGTTCTTGTGATATTTAGTTGGCTCAACTTTAGAATGACCTTTCCTGACTTTGTAAACCTCCTTGTTAACAGGCATAGTGGAGAGAAAAAGAGTATAGCTCTTTGATAAAAGAAAGAATAAGTAGAAATTGAAATTGGGAAGGTATCAAAAGGAGGACTAGATAGCTAAGAATATAGGTATAGGAACAGAGATGAATTGAAGGATGCATAGACATTCAATGTGAAATGAAAGTGTTTCTCGCAATAGAAAAGAAAGGGGTGAACCTGAAGAGATTGGGAGACAGGATTGGGGGGTGTGTGGTGTCTGGAACAATCTCTGTGGCAATTAAAAAGAGAAAGATGTTTGAAATTGTTGATAAACTTAGTAATGCTTGAGTTTTTACTTTTATTGTGATAAGATGTGCTTAATATAAAATTTACCATTTTAAACATTTTTAAATGTATAAATCAGTGACATTCAGTATGTTTTCAGTGTTGCGCAACTATTACCACTATGAATTTCCAGAACTTTTCATCATCTCCAACAGAAACTCCGTACCCATCGAACAGTAATTCCCTGTTCCTTCCTTGTTTTCTATTTTCTGTTTCTAAGAACTTGTTTATGCTAGGTACCTCATAAAAAAGGAATCCTTCTGTGACTGACTTATTTCACAAAGCATGTTTTCAGGATTTATCTCTGTTGTAGCATATCAACATTTCATTCCATTTTAAGGCTGACTAATAATCCACTGTATGTATCTACTACATTTTGTTGATGAGCGTCTAGATTGTTTCTGCCCTTTGGCCATTTTGAATAATGCTGCTGTGAACTCCAGAGTGCAAAAGAATGGATTTAAAAACCATATTTTAAAAAATCTTTTATGAAATGACTGTTTATAAGACAGCTGTATAATTATACTTTTATACTGTCTCAGAAAATAAGACATTCCAAAAACCTGGCTAGCTTGCTTGAGGAAAAGATAAACATTATATGATTGCTTCTGTTTTGCCCAGAACATTCCAAAGTTGTAATGACCATACCTGCTTCAGAAATTCTATCAACACTTACCAGAATGGGAAAAAAAATGAATGGAAAAGTATTGTGATTTTTAGGTAATCTTCATCATTTGGGGAATAATCCAGTTAGGCTTCATGAGAACATGGGGATCTTTAAGTCATTTATAAAACATGGTTCTAATCATCTATATAACATTTAGTTTTTATTCATGGTTTTAAGAAATGTTAAAATTATCATGCTTATGTGATTGCCACCATTATCCAATGGAAGTTGTTTTATGGGCATCTAATGATTTACTATTATCAGCCCAGAGCATGAGATTCTAGAACTTCTTGAATACTTACAGTAGTTTATAGTTACATTACTGAGGTTGAATTATCTCACATAGTACGTTAACCTTTAATTGTTAGGTGATTGAGGCATACATGAAGGTTAAATGTAGTGATTTATAAAAGAATTGACATGCAATTCAGTATTCTAGTCAGTTACTTTTAAATTTGAAGTTCTAGTATTATATCATTATAAAAGTGTTTGGAACAAATGTTAAAGGATAAAATGAATTGTTTTAGTTCATTTCTTTTACATGAACTACTCAGCTAGTTCAGAGTTCCCTCTAGGGCTTTATTAACCACGACAATCAGTGGTTACTCTGAACAAGGAATATACTGATTCAGTTTAACCAAGAACTGTTGAACTAACTCAAAATAGTCTGATTTCATAATTATAAATATAAACATAAAAATAATTTCCTTCACAAATAAGGATAACTAGTACATGCCTAGCCATGAAAAAATAATAATTCAATACCCCACACTTCACATATTAAGAAAGGGGATGCATAGTAATATTTATTAGAGGAGTATTTAAATTAAAATTAATAAAGGAGAGAAGACCAATTTAATGTATATAATACCAATGAGATACCTCAGCAATTCTCTATTTTTGGTGATAGGTCTCATGTCAGCATTTTTTGGAGAGTTCTATAAAACTGAAATTCAGATTTGAAGTGATTTTTTTTCAATATGGAATCTAACAATCTCAGTCATTCTAGGGTCTGATTCAAAATACAGCATTTTCCTCTTTGATTGATCATAGCTATTATTGAAATAGCTGGTAACATGTGAAATGATGCTGTAATTTAGACTGAAAAACATTGAATTGTGAATTATACCCACTCAGCTTAAATTTATCTGTTTCTAGTCTCCAGAACATCTTTTGTACTTTTTCTGCAGAAACAGGTTCTTAACATAATGTTCCTACATATTCCCAGGAGAAAAGGAGGTCCTCACAAATTCTTGTCCGAAGTACACAAGGGAAACTTGTCAACAAAAATGGAGGGGAAAAAAATAAGATTCAGTATTACCCAATACAGGAAGTAAAGTTTTTATTCACTTAACATTTCAACATATATGCTTTACACATACATCATAGGATCAGTGTAAAAGAAGTGAAAATTTATGGATATGATGATGATTCAAATGATTTCAGATATTTGTGTTTGAGGCCAATCCCTATATAAATCATTCTTTCTTCTTTTCTACGTAGATGTAAGCCTCAGAGTAATTCTTAGGGTCATTAGATAACAGACCAGCCAGGGAACTAGATGTGTTCAGTGGTTTCCCTGTTAAAATCCACTTGTCACACTAATTCTGCTTCATGTTTATACAGACAATTCTTCAAATAATTAGCTATCCATTAGGAGAGTGGATCAGTTTAGAATTATTTGTGGGCTCAGATGTGAGCAGATGCAGACTTTCCTTTTAAAATATATTAATCAAAAGTTAGAAAATGAAGTTTGTACTTTTTTGTTGTTTTGTGGAGTAATTGATAAAAAACTGCACTTAAAGTGTACCGTTTGATTGATTTGTATGTGTGAAATCATCACTCTCAGGATGAGATGAGAACGTGGCCACCACCTCCAAAAGTTTCCTTCCTGCCCCTTTCTAATTCCTCCTCCTTTTTCTTCTTCCCTCTCTTCCTCCATATGATTAATTAGCTATTCAGTATTTTCTAGAATTATATATAAATGGAATCCTACATTATGTGCCTTTCCATTTTCTGGTTTTTTTCCACCTTAAGTTTATCCATATTGTTTTTTTTTTATCAATAGTCATTTTCTTTTTATTTATGAATAGTATTTTATTGGATAGATACTTCACAAATTCCTTCTCTATTCACCAGTTAATGGACATTTGGGATGTTTTTAATTTTGGGCTGTTAGGAATAAAACTGCTATGAAACTTGGATACAAGTCTTTTGTGGACATATTTTCATTTCTTTAGAGTAAGAATTGGCATTTTGTTGTCCACTAAAGGACTAGATTTTTAAATATCTTGGAGTTTATAGACCTGAATTCTCACTTCTTGCCCTGTGGTCTATAAACTCCAGGTAGTGAGTTGGGGCAGTGGTAGGACTCACTTCATTTGCTTCTTTGCTTTCAGGGATCTCTGACCTGAACCGTCTGTTGTCCAATTTCTGAAAACCATTGTACCACATTTTATTTTAGTTCTCTAGTGGGAGTTCTCTAGTTGTTCATTCCCTTTTCTTTTTTTTTTTAAAGATTTGAAAAAACTTTGTTTAGCAATAAAGGCTAAAAAGATTTTAGGCTGATTTGAACAGCTACATTATAAGAATTCTTTACATCCTCCATGAATTGAATTCTTACTGGAAGGAAAACAGTATGTACTGTATGTATAGTTTACAAGGGACTGCTCTCTCAATCAGTTAACATTGAAAGGTCTGCTTCCAGGTGCTTCGTAGGTTAAATCTATTGATATTCACCATTGTGAATGTTCTTTCTTCAAACCTCTAACTTAAGTCTGGAGCTGAACAGATAAAGTGGCTTTTATAGTTTTTTTTAAATCATTTCGAAGCTCCAGACAAGGTGCTGGGCCTTTGTGCAAACAAGTAGCTTACTGGCAAAAGTACTTAGGATAAGATTAAGGCTGTAGGTGGAAAAAGTTCTTCAAACATGTCTCCCCAACTTGTCTTCTCCAGTTTCTCAGGTGTTCACATATTTTCATTGTGTAAATCTTAGTGAGTTGTTTGATTCATCACAGAAACAGTCCAGGCCTTGTTTTCTAGCTGTTTGGGAATGGAAAATTTATTATTAATTTTTAAGCACTTGTGTCTCTTTTTTCATTTCTGTATTTAAAACCATTAGGCAGATAAGTGAATTCTGTGTTTCCATGGTATATTTATTCTATAGAATATGTAGCTCTAACACTAAGAAAATCAGTGATTTTGAATTCCCTAGGACCTCATCTCTTAAAATACTCATCTATTTATACAGGCATATTAAAATATGTTAATATGGCAATTAATATTATACCCCTCATTTGGGAGTTACTCTTATACTCTCTTGCTGATTGCTTATGTTGGTGTTTTTTCCCTGTGCTTTTTATATTTACCTTGCATGTTATAAAATATAATACACATACAGAAAAGTACATGAGACATAAATGTGCGTCTTAGTGAAACTTCAGGTAACCAACCATCTCTTATCCATGCTATATTTACTTGTTAAACCTTAGTTTACATATATTTTCAGAATTGCTAACCTATACCCCTATGAGAATTAAGTTTAATAACTCCAGGATTCTATTTGTGTGTAGTTCTTTTTTTATCTGTAGCAGTACAGAATATGGTAAAATGTTGCTTTCTGAAGTTATTTGTTCTTTTTCATCCCCATCCCCCCTTAGTGTGAGATATTGGTTTAGTCTTCCTAATTCTTTTGCATAGACAAACATGAATATTTTCTTACGTATTTTTTCTTTAATGAAGAATAACATACTCTATATTCTCTTTTGTACTTTTTAAACTTAATGCTATTTCCTAAAAAGTGCTCTCCACTATGTGGACTTACTGTAATGTCTATAAGCAACCTGCTATGTATGAACTCTTAAGTTTTTCCCAAATTTTGTTGTGGTGAATAGGCTTGTGCATATGTGCTTTGAATTTTTGAAGGTGTATTATCTTCAAGGTAGCTTGTTAGAAATATTACTAGGTCAAAAACTAAATGCATATGTGATTGTGTAAGATATTGCCAGGTTTCCCTCTAAAAGGATTATCCTAGTTTGCTTTTCCAACAACAGTATGTTTTCCACAGACTGGTGAACAGAAAATGTGTTGTGTATGTTTTCATTTTTGCAAATCTAGTAAGTGAGATATGGTGTCACTGTGTCATTTTAATTTATATTTCTCTAATTACAAGTGAATGAGTATTTTTATATATTCTTAATGACCCTTTTTTGTGTGAGAAATGCCATTTTCCCATTTTTTCATTAGGTTTATTGCCTCTTCCCCCTACAGTTGTTAAGAGGTGTGTGTGTGTGTGTGTGTGTGTGTGTGTGTGTGTGTGTGTGTGTGTGTATTAGGCATATAGAGTCCCTTTTCTGGTATTGTATGTTGCATTTATTAGTTTGTCAACCACTTTGACTTTATTTTTGTCCTGCTGAAATTTATATACATGTATATGATTTGACAATATTTTTTCTTGTTAACATCAGTGTTAAAGAGGAACTTAACCAGCTTTGGTTTTTTCCTAACATTTATAAAGTTATTTATTTATTTGGTGTGTTGTTTTTTTTTAAACTTAAGATTCCCTGTGCATTTGGAGCTTTTTTTTTATGTTTTATGTGAGGTTTGGATCTTAGTATCTCTTGCTAACTAGAAATTATTAATATTTAATGTAGCCAGATGTCTCAATTTGTTTCTTTATGGTATATTTTTATCTATGTGGATAAACAGTTATCCCAGCACTATTTTACTAGGAAGACTGTTCTTTCCCCATCCTGTTGTAATGTCACCTTTGTTGGAAATCAAGTGTCTGTGTGTAGATCTGTTTGTTTCTAGGTTCTCTCAGGCCTCCTTGCCTGTCCTTGTTGGTAATAACACATTTTCTTTACTGCTGAAGCTTTTATAAGTATTCCTGATATCTGATGGAGTCAGACTTTGTTTTTGTTTGGGAGATCTTCTTACTTCTTGCTTTCCCATATATAATTTCTAATGAGTTTATCAAGTTTCTTAGACGAATTCTCACAAGGTTATTGACACTACTCTGAATATGTAGACCAGGAAATTTTACGTGGTAACAACATTGAGTTTTCCTATAGTGAATCTGATGTATTCTTTGATGTATCTAGGGCTTTTCTTCTTCCTTTCCTCCCCAAACAGCTTCTTTGGCAGCTACTCTATAAAGCATTTAGTTATAAGCAAATTATTTTAGAAATTGTTGGCATTTGTATAAGGATTATGTTAATGTCCATATAACTTAAGGGCAAAACAATTTCCTGGTACTAAATAAGTCAAGGTTTCTATTTTAACACATACATATAAATGTTGAATTAATGCCTTACTCAGGGGAATTAAAAATGAGCGATTGTTATATTATACACAAGTATATGGTCATGATAAAATGGTGCCTGCTATTTGAAAATAATTATGTATACATCTTGTTAGAATAATTTTTGAAAAGTAAAAACATTTTAAAGAAATGTCCTATTTTAAAAGTGGAAATTTGCATTTTTAAAGTGTTAATTATTATATGCCCAGCAGAGGTTTATGTTATGATAAATATTAAAATCCACTGAAATGATGGTGGTAATATGTGTTAAGGAATAATAGGTACATGAATGGAAAGAGCAGTTTTTAAGAAGTGAAGTTTATGTACATATATATGTACAAGCTATGTAACTGATACATTTAAGAAATTTCTTGGTTAGGAAAAGGTACTTATTAGATAAACATGTTGGAGGAAGGGGGACACCCTGCGTAGTATATTGGCAAGCTTCCTGAAATGCATATGCAGGATAATTAGAAGCATACTGAATTTTAAATGTCAGCCAGTTTTTATTCTGTTTTCCTAGCATCTAGCATCTATTTGATGACTATTCTAACAGTGACTATTCTTACTTCAAAATGGAGTTTATCAAGCTTTTGGTGAACATTTGTTATAAAGAAAATTACTTAATACTATACATAACTAACAATAAATTTTTGACACTAGCAATGATTTGTGAGAGATTTAAAGTTTTGATTGGATTTATTTTTTCTTTGTCAAATGATGGCTAAGAAATTTATCCATTTCATAGTTAAGATTTGATGCTTTTCCTGTGTCTTTTTTTGCATTCAGTCAACAAGTGCCTTTACCCTTGTTTGTTACCTTCAGCAAGATCCTAAAATGCTTTACTACTAAGTATCACTTTATTCCAAACTGAAGCAGCTTTTTGCTATATGGTTTAATTCAGGATTTTGTTCATCAGTGATTAACATTCTTTTTATTGGCCTAAGTGCCTCATAGACTTTTAAAGAATGTAGGGAACAGTGGATGTCCTTAGGAGACTTTTTTCTTAAATTATTACATGTCTTGAGAGTGTGCTTTCTTAGTCTTACTTCATGGAGTCAGTGGAAGGTAGTCACTCAACTACCTCACAACTGTTACCTGGTGACAGTGATGATAAGATACTATAGAATACCAGAGACATCTCACTTTCAAAGAAGTTAACTTATGAATAAATGAATTCTAGAATTATTGAAGTAGGGTTTTTGAGTCACTAAATTTAAAAGATATGGTTTGATAATCATGGTTATTATGATAATCTTATATTCTAACTTTTCATGATTAGACCATTACGATACACTGAGACTCTTCTGTTTATTTTGAGTTTGTAGTTTATTTTTCTTCACTTTAGATATTACTCAATGTTCTATTCTCAGATTGACGCAATCGAATTTACAGTCACTCTAGAAATAATTAATTAGAATTCTTTTACCTGCCCTAAAATGATATTAACCTTCATTATCCAGACTCTGAAGATACAGCTTGTCCTAATGACTTTAGGAAAGGGGTATAGACAAATATTTTTTTGTTTCCCTTAGGTATGACCATGCTAAGACTGGAGTTGCATCCATTTATTCACTGTATACATTAAGAAGAGATTTATGATTAAAACAAAAGAGAGAAACAAGAATATTTAATTATGCCTTCCTCTTATTTCTGTTACTCCGCAAGCACATTTCTAATGGGTGGTATTTCTTTATTTGCAATGTTTTAATACAGTCAAGAATGATACAGACCTCCTTGAGTTCAGAATACAGAGGGTTGAAGCAGGGGTGGTAACCATTGTTTATTTCTATCTTCTCTATGGTTTGATTTTTGGTTTTGTGTGCCTTTATTGTTTTCCTAAGAAATAAGTACACCTTTAAAAAATGTGACTCCAGGGCCTACCTGGTGGCGCAACAGGTTTAGTCGCAGCAATATGAAGCTATCCAGAGCCACTGCAACATGAGTTCCATCCCTGGCCAGGGAGCTTCCCACATGGCACAGCAGACCTCTCCTGCCTCGCCTGCTGCTCCCCTCAGCAGTGTATTTCAGTCGATCTGCCTGTTATGCTCCCCGCTCTGTCTCTGGTGAATCCTCTCACCACCCGCCCCCCCTCCCCCACCACACCGTAGGCCTATACCCCAGCTTGTATGCATAAGTAAATAAATCTTTAAAAAATAAATTAAAAAATTGTGACTCCATATTGTTTGAAAACTATAGTGTGTGGTATTTGATGTTCTTCCTGGTCCACTCCAGATTTCCTTGGGATTTTCATCTCCACCCAAATAATCTTAATCTGGTCATACTTGTCTACATTTTGTCTCAAATCTTCCGCATTCTTAGGACTTGATTTAAATTTCTCCCTTTGTCTTACCCATCTTTTAAGACTTTACTGAAACCCCACCAGTTCAGACTTTTCCAGTTCCCTCCATAGTACTACTTTGCAAATGTTAAGTTCTATAATAGCTCTATAATAGCTCTCATCAGAGCCTACTTTCTATTAGTGTTGCTTAAGAATTATTTTTTTGCTGGTTACTATCTCATAGTGCAAATGACAAGAATAATTGCACAGTAATTTTTTCAGTATCTGTTATATGAAATTTGATAATTATACAGCTTTTTATTTATAGAAGGATATTTTATAAATAGTGCTTTTCTCTCCCCTCCTTGGTAGGTTACTTCCGCAGAATGTTGGCCTTCTCTACGTTGGAGGTTATGAAAGACCCTTTGCACAAATCAAGGTATGATTGCTCATTTCCCATTATACTTTTCCTAGATATAGTTCACTTGTCCTTCTTTCTGTTCTGGATACATTTTACTGCATTTTCTTGTTTCATTGTAGTGGTTAAAACCTTCAGTCCAGAGCTAAAGAGAAAACAGACATCCTTGATCAAAAATTGTTTTTATATTAATACTGGTTGAGGGTTGAATCATAGATTACAACTAGGCTTTCCTGTAATAAGTAAAATAATATGAATATTCAAGACAGTTAGTAAAAAGGAAGGTTTGACATCATCCCCTTTCTTTCTTTTTATGATTTCTGTTGATGTTTTCTGACAGGGCTGTAAAAATTGTTTTGCATTTTTTGTTTAGTTTTATGATATTTCTTTATTTTTGTTTCTTGACTCTTTGATTTTTCTCCTGTTCATTTAGAGGTTGTGAATTTAAATTCCTTTTCACTTGTTTTTATGACATATATTTTTATGCTTTAAAAAACGATTTTTTTCAGAATGAACTGAATTTGAATAGGACATACAAAATATTTAATACTGTGACGTTAAGTCACATTATTGACATTTTTAAATGAAAAATCATAGTTACCATAGCATCCAGCATCTCTTGAAATAATTCCTTTAATTTAACTTAAATCAAAATAGTCTGAAAAGTCAATCTGTAGGATCTTAAATTGTGGACCCTCTTGAACTTTTCTGTCCCCTTATATAATAATGATAAACATTCATTTTTTTCTTCTTCTATTTTTAATATCGCTGGAACATGAGTGGAGTTGGCAGGAGTCCCTTCAAAAAACTTCCCCACTATTCTGTTTACCAAATTCACCTCTGTAGTCAGGAATCCTAGTAAGTTTCTGCAGGAATATTTTTGAAAGCTCAACATTTTTCTGTCCAGTGGTTTGGAAAATCCTGTTTTTCTTTATTATAACTGAAATAACTAAAAAATAAGATTCTTATCTGACATATCTAGGGTAGAATTTGAGAGAGAGTGTGTGTGAGAGTGTGTGTGTGTGTGTGTGTGTGTGTGTGTGTGTGGTGTTACATGTTTTCTCAAAAAAATACTCTAAGAATATTTATCAGAATAATTCCTCAGTCTCTCACCTGATTCATTAATGTAACATTTTCTTTATCCATGCCTTTCCTAACAAGCCCAGTAATAGTCCTTTGTCAACTTTTCATGCCTGGATAATCAACTCAATAGGAAAAAATTATTATTTTAGAGTATCTTTCTCCCTTTTTTTTTTAAACATTTATTTATTTATGCATACAAGAGCTGGGGTGTAGGCCAGAGGTATGTGTATGGGGAGAGTGGGAGGTATGAGAGGATTCACCAGAGACAGAGTGGGGAGCAGAAGAGGCAGATTGACTGAAATACACTGCTGAGGGGAGCAACAGGTGAGACAGGAGAGGTCTGCTGTGCCATGTGGGTCAGCTCCCTGGCTGGGGAATCAAGCTGCTGCAGTGGATGAGGATAGCTTCATAGTGCTGAGACTTAACCCCTGGTGCCACCAGGGAGGCCTGGTATCTTTCTCTTTCGATGTTGCTGTGGGAAAGGTTTCTTTCACACAGTGTGAAGAAATTTCTTGTCCTGATTAATTGTTGCAGTCATTTTATTATTGTGGTTTTTCGGAAAATCTTATATAAACATCTTGATCTAATTGGAATACTTATAACTTAATTGTAGAACAATAAAAAATCATAGTTTAAATGCTTGAGATTAGGCTAGAAATTTAAGTTTACTTTCTTCCCTTGCCTTGCACCTGACTACTCATGGACATGAAATATCAGTGTCTGTTATGTTAATTTTTCTCTCATTAAGCAGAATATAATGATACTATGCTGTGCGGCATAAATATCAGATATAACTTTTAATAAATGAAACTGCTTCTCTTAAGATCATATTGGTGTTGATTTTTTTTTTTAATAAATCAAGATAGGAAATTTTTTACTTGAGTATTTTAGAAAAGGAATTCTTATTCATAAACATCACAGAACTATAGTGAGTGGCTTGGTATTAGAGGCTATTTGTTAAAAAGACATTTGGGAATGTATTTCTGAAAAGGGACTCCATTTTACAAAGATCAGGTGAGAGAAAGAAAAACAAAAGGGAAATAGATATTTGGACAAATGTTAAATGAATTTAGAAATTTGTTATAACATGATAATAGATATCTGTATTATTAGCATATGTCATTACAGCCATTCATACACACACATGCACACCATTATTATTTTTGTTTTCATTGTTGTTGTTTTTTTAATTGTTATTAATGTCTTTTACATTTTGTATTCCCCTTGGGTAGCCCACCACCAATTCACCCGTGATCCATCTCCATGGTCCCTTGTATTCTCCTCTCTTCCATTTTGTGCCCTTATCCTCCCC
>PVIJ01018709.1:0-25647 GCA_004024925.1 Scalopus aquaticus
TGTCTCTCTCCTATTTGGTTTCCCTATAGTCCTGTTATAAGTGAAACGATTCGATATTTTTCTCTTTCTTTCTGGTTTATTTCACTGAGTATGATCCCCTCTAATTCCATCCATGTCGCTGCAAATCGCATGTGTTTATTTTCTTTGAATGCTGAATAGTATTCCATTGTGTATATGTACCACATCTTCTTGATCCGATCATCTATTTTTGGACATCTGGGTTGCTTCCATACCTTTGCTATTGTGAACAGCGCCGCAATGAACATACAGGTGCATGTATCCTTTCGGATTAGTGTTTTTGTGTCTTTTGGGTAAATTCCCAAAAGTGGTATTGCTGGGTCGTATGGAAGCTCCATGTTTAGCAGTTTGAGGAATCGCCATACAGCTTTCCATAGTGGTTGGACCAGTTCATATTCCCACCAGCAGTGTAGAAGAGTTCCTTTTTCTCCACATCCTTTCCAGCACTAACAGACACCCTACCAACTGGGAAAAGATCTTTGCACACAATACATCTGATAAAGGACTGATAACAAAATTTACAAGGAACTCACACAACTCAACATAAACAAAGCCAATAACTCAGTCAAAAAATGGGCAGAAGAGCTCAAAAGGCACTTCTCCAAAGAAGAAAAGCAAATGGCCAACAGATACATGAAAAAATGCTCAACATCACTTATAATCAAGGGAATGCAAATCAAAACCACTATGAGATACCACCTCACACCTGTGAGGATAGCACACATTAAAAATACAGGCAACAACAAATGCTGGAAAGAATAGTCTTTTGAGCACTTCTGATAAAGCTGCAGGAAAAGCAACTGGCAGCTTTCAGTCAAAAGAAAAACCGTTGGTTATTAAGCTGCTTTATGGCTTTGCAAATTCTTTTTGTCTCTCACCTCATCCTCCTCTGTTTTGATATTATTTGCTGAATTAGAAATTACTGTTGTAGTGGAGAAAATAATGTTGCAGGAAGTGAAAAAAAATTAAATAGCCAAATTAATGAGATTTTTTTCCTAACTGCTTTCTAGTTAACCAGCGATTTCTACTGACCCTTGTTCTGTGTTTTGAGACAAGCTGTTATTAGAAGAAAACTACATAGTTATAGCCGCAAATTACATTTTTAAAAAACTCAAAATCATTTTTGCATCTCAGAGAAATATTATTACTCAGCATGGGAGCCAAGATCCCTAAAAAGATCATCACACTGCATGTTTGATTACATGTGATTTAAGAGAAATTATTCATTGCATACATCATAAATAAGAAAAAAAATATTAGTGTATATGCTCTATTTATATAAATAGATTTATAAATACAAACATATTTATAAATATGTATCAAATACATGAATATATTTCTAAATATTTTTATTTAAAGGATCATATTTTATGGATAGAACTAATAAGTATGCTAGGGTCTATAATTCATACATAAAACTGTCCATGACTCATCTCTCTAACGTAAACTTACCCCATGAAACAGTAGGGGAAACATGTTCCAATGATTATTTTACTTTTGCTTCTGTTCAGATGGGAAAACTCTTTTGCACAGAGAACAATGTGGTTTTCTATTACTTTTGCTTATTTAGTATTCTGAGTTTCTAAACATTAACAATTAGCAAAGGAAGAAATATTTTCTGTAAATTTCAAACATAGTCTTCTTTCCCTTCTTCTAGGCAAGTTAACTCTCCCTGAAGTACAGGAAAAAAGGAGGAAAAATAAAACTGTTGTAATATAGGCTTAGTCTTGTTGGTAGACAAATGGCTTGCCGGCTAACTGAAAACACAACTTTATAATTGTCATTTGGTTTTATTGCTTCCTGGTGTCAACACCACAATGGTTACCCAATAATCCATCTTAAGCAAAGATTTGCAACTGAAAGTCACATTTTTACTTTGAAAACGTGAATAAGCCAAATCTTAGTAAGCCAGCAGCTTTGGTGGTGGGTATGGTGTGATAACATCCCTCTAGAGGGGTGTAAACCTGTACTTCTCACATGGCGTTGTATTCCAAAATTACCTCAACTAAAAAGTAATAAAACTGAGTCTAATAAATAACAAAATTATCAAAAAAATCTCTTTTCTTCAATAATGTTCCTCATAACTTGCAACATACATATATAGTATATATATGTACGTGTGTGTGTGTGTGTATTTAAAGATTTATTTTTTACTTACTTATGCATACAAGAACTGGGGTGTAGGCCAGAGGTACAGGAAGTGAGAGGATTTGCCAGAGACAGAGTAGGGAGCAGAACAGGCAGATTGACTGAAATACACTGCTGAGGGGAGCAGCGGGCGAGAGAGAGCAGAGGTCTGCTGCGCCATGTGGGTCAGCTCCCTGGCCAGGGATCGAACTCATGCCACAGGGGCTGGTGATAGCACTGAGACTTTAATCCCTGCACAACCATGGAGGCCCCGCACAGAATTTTTAAATGAGTCAAAAATTAAGAAACTAAATTAGCAAGCATGGAGATTGTCAATGATTTTGCCCAGTGGGAGAAGTAGATGCAGAGCAAATCCTGAGAAGGTCAAAAATCATGTGAAGAGTAGACCACAAAAGATGTCAGCACGCTCAGGTCAGCATCAGAGGAGCAGAGGTAGGGGGAACTCAGAGCACAGGAGAATAGTCTTAATTTTTTTTGGGGGGGGGCTTGGGGGGAATTGCTGTCCCTTTGGGATATTTTTGTCAGTCCTGCCAGGGCAACCTCCAAACTCCATCAGGCCATTTAATGCTGTAGAGACAACATAGGTCTTTTTCCGTCTTGATATTCTCTGAATGTGTCTGAGGATTCATCCTTGGCATGAAGAATCTACTGCTCTGCAAATCATGCTCTGACAGCACAACCCCATGAATATGGACATCGGTCTTCTTTATCCACCAGGACCAAGGCCCTATCCCCTTTACCCTGACTCCCCTGAATATGATGTATCAAGTTTGAGGATCTAATATGGCCATACTGATTCCCTCTGGAAACTTCTGCTTTTTTAACTTAACAGATTTCTGCTGCATTATGACATCTAGTGATATATATATAACATATGACATTATGACAGCTGAAAGCCATTATTTCTCCATGATATGTTTCAGACTCCACTATCACTCTTCCTCCTTCTGTGCACAAAAATCTCCAAATTCAAGACTTTTTATCTAATTCTATAAAGCTGAAGTTCTGTGAAATTCTTTTACATGATAGAATTATCTATATTTCACATCCAAATGCTAGAAAATGGGCTGACTCACTTCCAAATGCTGGATTCATTTCTGTCCAGGTGACAGTGCTTTCTTATTGACCACGGTTCCAAAGTCTTGAAACAATGGAGTACGTGTACAGAGGTAGTAAGCTCATTTTCAAGGATTTCAATCATTTCCAAAGGTTTATAATTATCTCCCATTTTATCTTTTTCCTATCCCTCTGGCAAGAACACACTTTTAAACCTAGGATTTCTATACTCACTTAAAAAAAATGGCAGACAAGACAGCCTCCAACACTGCATTCATTGCAAACTCCAGTAGATGTCAGAATCTTTCACTCACGTTTACACACAGAGCGCCAAAGACCTTGAAGACTCACTTGCCATCTTGGACAGTGTTTGCTGAAGTTTCAAAATCCTTCTTTCTCAGGGCACTGGACAACATGGCAGGATGAGAGCTGATGATTATTTGTGTATAAATTAGACTTAGTTTGCTGGACGAAGGAGAAGATGCCCTTCCCGATCAATACATTATCTGTCACTCTAGGGAAGCTTATAAAATATACAGTGATTACTCTACAAAGATCTCATCCATCTAGACTTTTGTATATACTAATTTTATTTAATGTCAAATAGCATTGATTTAAGATTAGTCAATGTAGTATGTGAAAAAAACACTTCCCAGAATGCATATTTTCTGACACATACTTGGAGGTAGCCTTCTTAATATCACTGGAATAATACTGAAATCCAACCTGACATGAGAACTCATCTTCTACTTATATAATTTTAAATCATAGGTATCTTCTTCCTCCAACTTTTTAATAATAAAAGAAATAGTACATGAATCTGGTCTTTGCCACAAGCCATTTTGGGCAATTCCTGAATAGCCCCCATTATTCAACAAGCCATTTTTCTCTCCTTTCTCCAGTCCGTCCCTCCTGCAAACATCTTACCAAATATGCAAGACAAAACCAAGGATTATACTTCTTAGGGGAAAGTCAGTGTCCTAGAGATGCTTACGACAGACTGTATAGGGTCTATATTTACAATTCCCCCAAGCTTATTGTTAAAATTTGTTTCTGGCAAAAGAAGAAGGGTAAGAAGTGATGGGATCTTCCAGTGAGGACCCTGTCATTGGCCCATAGAATAGAAAGCATAGTCCTATCCTCTCAGGTAAGAGGAAGCTCTGACGGAGACAGAGAATGAAGAAGGGGTGCGAAGGAAGCTGAGCAACAGAGACATGCGTGGCATCCAGTGCCCCCCTCGCTGCCCCTCAGGTGGGGGTGAGAAGGTGACCCAACAGAAACCTGCCCAGAGCATGCACACCTCGGTACACCTTCCATCTTCTGTGCCCAAAATCAAAACAGGGATGAAGAGAACCTACTTCCCAGGAAGGTCATGAACATTAAATGAATTAATATACTAAAAGCTTATAGGAAAGGGCCCCACACATCATAATCCCTAAGTCAATTTTTAAGAAATACAATAGGGCAGACAAGCTCTCCAAGGACATAGAATTTAGAAAGGGTCTGAAATGGTTTTGGGGGGAGGAAAGGAATTATATAAGGAAAATGGTGCTCTTTATCTTCTCAAAATACAGAATTTTTAACAGACCGAGCAAATGGACAAGGGAACAGGGTTTTTTGCTGCTTTGCTTGCTTTGTTTTTCTGACAAAACACAAGTGAGGCTCTCTAACTCCCCGTAAATCGGCTCCTTCTACAGGCAGCGTCCGAGGAGAATGAAACATTTTGTCCACTGTCTCTGACTGTTCTTTCCAGGGCAGGTCAATATGGCTTGTCCCACAAGGACTGACTTAATGGGCTGCATCGGCAGCATATCGTGTGATTCATTTTCATTGCTGGAAAGTCAGTCATCATTTTCAGAAACATTTGCAGCCCCTGCTCCTCTCCGCCGCAGTGGTCCTGTGACACAGCCTTATTGTCTGGTTAAGCAGTAGCCGCTCTGTGCTGATCAGGACATTAACGCGCCCTGGGAGCGTGTGATGACAGCAGCCGGTCGGGGAAGCTCCCGAACACGGCGGAACAATGGATTTGGTCTATGGTCAGGCAGGCAGGGTCCCAAAGGAGACCACAGTGACTGACACGTGTTTTCAGAATGAACACTGTGAAGCGGGTGCCAAGCAAATGAGAGGTCAGAGCAGAGGGAGAGGTGAGCGCGCATGACTTCAGAGAATGTTGTTATTGTTGGTAGGAGCAGGGCTAAAGAGAGGAAATAGTGAGGAAAAAAGAATCTGTTAAGATGCCCACAGATCCAGGTCTCTCTTTAAACAGCCAGGAAACCTCAAGCAACTCTTCATGCATCTGAGTCTGTAAAAATCATAGCAGCCAACCCCTGTATAACATGTACCATGTAGGAGCCCTATTCTAACTGCCTGTCATCATAACCGCCCAATGAGGCAGGTACTAAAAATGCTATCATCATCAGAACACTTCTTAGAGAAAACTGAGGCGCCAGATTGAATAAAATATGCCCAAGGTCGCCCACCTAGACAGCAGAGGAATCGGATTTCCCAACTAGCTCCAGGATCCATGTGCTTAACCCTTACGCAGTGCTGAAAAGGCAGAGAAATGGACTGCAGGTGTGGATGTCCAGTGCAAAAAGACAGAACTTTTAATTCTTTGATTTCTGACCCTTCGTAAATTAATAACTACTGCAATAGTGTTACAACTAGGGAGTACGAGAAAAATTATCACAGGCTTAGATATTTCTACAATGCCAAGTTGCTATCAAAGTTTCTACATATTTTCTAAATGTCAATACTTCTACCACAAACCGGTAAATGGTCACGGACCAGCACCTGCCTGTAGAACATGCTGGAAGGAACCCTAAACTGATAATCTCTGAGTCCATCTCCAGGGTTCTGAAGGGCAAATTCTGAAAAGCTGTTCAGGTTCCCCTTCTCTACAAAAACTCAATTCCAATTGAGGTTAAAGTTAAAGCGGAATAGAGCCCTTAGCACAGTGCCCACGTGAGGTTAGAGCCCGGCCCTTCACTTACAAGCACCTGCTTTGTGTCTGGTGTTGCATCTGGAGTCTAGGACATAAGGCTAAAGACACAATCCCTTCCAGAAACTCAGAATCCAGAAAGGAGGACAAAAATACATCAGATGCTGCTATATCGCCACAAGTGCTTATGACCGTTAAAGCTGTAGCAACAAAAACAATGGACAAGTAAAAGGAATAAACCTGAGTTTTCCAAACCATTCTTTTTAAAACGAGTATAGGGGGGAAGGGGCCAGGGTGAGATAAAAATTGAATTCCCAGTCAGTAAGAGCATTAATCAGGCTCTGTCTTCACTCTGGCTATGACACCCCAATGCTCTGTTGCCTATTTCTTCCAAAGTGGCCTGGTGGCCCCCAGGAGGCCTCACCTGTGCTCCACCACTCATCCTTTTAACACCTGTGGGACATCATGGGCTATTTTCCTCCTCCTCTTATCTGGTTCACGGCAGTGATGTCCCTGCTTTGCATCTAGGTACGTGATAGCCACAGGCAGTCACCAGAGCTCTGTGATAATGTGATAATGAGGGTCCTCCTATAAGATCAAGAGCCCCACCAAGACTGATGCCTTTTGTCTTAACATCTCTTAATAGCTTCAACTGCTTCTTCCATGTACCTGCCTCGTTTCCCTGTTACAGATCTCAAGACACTCAGACTCTGTGGAATCACCTCACCTCTCCAACAATAGCCCACAGCTCTCCACGATGTGCATTTCACCTCTCTGTCTGATGAAATCATACTGGCTGCTTTAGCTCTTTCCAGTAAAATGACCATAATGGGCCCACCTACTGGCCGTCTAGACACGCCCAGCGCAGGCCTGTGCAAAGAAACAGGAACAAGCTGATGGCTCAGCAGCACGCGCCCCCCCTTGCTGTGTGTGCTAGTAGCCACTTCTCTCTGCCACGGTGATTACACCCCCAACGGCCTCCACATCACCCCTGTAACACATCTCAGTGCAGGTGGCAGCAGAAAACGCAACCCCTCAGTGACAAAGGGGGTTAATCCATGCTCAGAGACGTAGGGAGGTGTGCAGAGAATCACAAGTTTGTGCTTTCTTTGTTATCTACAGGCTAACAACAGACACTTTCTGGAAAACCATAATGCGCTGGACTTTTTAAATGCTAATTCATGATTTTCAACTTGTGTTTCTCCATTGTTCTTCTAAACATAGACCAATGTGCGGGGTGTTGAGTCTGTGATGGCATCTGGGGATTTTGCAAGCTACCTCCCGCATCTTAGCGTTAGACTTCCTCCTCAGTTGCTCCAACTTACCTAAAACTTGACTTTCTGATGAATATGTTTTTGTGTCTTCTGCCTTTTCCATTGCTTATAACCCCCAAATAATCACAATAATTACATCTGTTGTTCAAATAAAGAGCAAGCCAACTGACATCTCCCATGACTTCCGCTCTGAAAGGAAATCCTATTTTTCAATAGTCTCAACTGAATTGAAATTTTTTAGCTTTTCCAAATTTGACTCACCTTCTCCAAACCACCTGGACGAAATGCAAGGCCTCTCCCCTTCTCTTCTCTCAACACACCTGGACAACCTCTCCTCCCCTGATTCAGTCTAGCACAAAAGAGTTCACCACCACAGCACTTCTTTCAGTCTTGGTAACATGCCCATCAAATTAAGAAGCTTTGGGAGTTCATTTTGAAAAGTCAGTCTCACAAATCCCTTCTCAGATAAAGTTATTTTCTTATTTGGAATTATAGCTACCCTTCTTTCTCTTACTTCAACGGATTCATGTTCTCTCTAGTTGATACTTTGGAAAAACAAAGACTATAGAATCCCTACACTTGGTAACCATGAGGAAGCTGTAACTTCACAGGTCACCCACACAGGGGTCCGGCCAGCACAGGGCTCCTGGAAGGGCTCAGATACCACAGCAGAACATTTGGCGCCAGTCGGTCCCCCTTACCCCTAAAAGTGCCCATTTTTTAAAATGCCTTATTGTGTTGCAGACTGGCCCTGCACACATGCATAAATCCTACAGTAGCTCTAGACAAGATCTCTAGAAATAGAAGTATGTTTATATTTTTTCTTCCAAATGGTGATGGGTATATACACAACAGGTTTTTCAACAACTATTAAATTGGTTTCAGAGGTAAACTGTGAACAAATATCTTGGCAAATGTCAAAAAAACATGCCTGATAAAGAACTGAGTTTGCTGCATTCACTGTCAAGTGTTTTGTTTCCCAGCGACATCAGCTTAGGTCCCGAGGCCTGGTTTGCTCAGAAACATGGGCTCTTACCAGGAGACCAGGGAGAATGAAGGCAGTCAAGGGTTAGTCCATGTGCTTTCCCCAACCCCAGTTCTGAAACCCTCCTCACACTTGGGGTATCTGCTCCTACTTTCCTTGCCTTTGTCCCTCTTGATCGGAGGTGGGACTATTTGACTTTTGGCTGATAATTTTTGGTCTCAACACATTTTACCTAATTGCTGTCAACCAAGGTTGTACCAACACTCCCATCAACAGTGCACGACCGCCGATCTTCTAGCACTCTCCCCAATAGTATCTTGCCATTAGGATGACAGGTTACCAATGAGCGAGGTGAGAAGGTAGAATGGACCATGCAGTACTATATCAGAATTAAAGATAGTTTGAAGTTCTGTTTAGCTTACGACAGATACAGGCAACTATAGAAAGAGAAACACTGTAGACATATAGGCTACGTGAACTAGGTTATCCTCACATATTTCCTAGCTGTGTTCCCAGAGAGGACTTAGAAGTAACAACATCCCAGTAGCAACAAGCACACCTAGGACTCATCTCTTGGTTTCTAAGATCATTCTCCATTGAAAGGAACCAGGGCTCCTTGAAAAAGTGGCTGATTATGGAGGCAGGCTGTTAATACACAAGAGGTTTGAGGAGCATTGTAAAGTGCCAGAAAGCAAACGGTGAGGCACATCAGAGGGCCCACACAAACCAACCTGAAAGAGCTCCCAATGGTGAAAGCTGAAACAACTTGAGCAATAAAATAACCCAGTGTTGCATTATAGCCCAAAGTATAAGAATCCATATTGGGGCCTCCCTGGTGGCGTAGCGGTTAAGAGCTGCGCTGTGGAGCTGTTGGCAGCGGTGACGCAAGTTCAACGCCCGACCAGGGAGATTCCCACATGGCGTAGCAGACCTCTCCTGCCTCGCCCACTGCTCCCCTCAGCAGTGTATTTCCATCGATCTGCCTGTTCTGCTCCCCACTCTGTCTCTGGTGGACCCTCTCTCCACCTCACGCCTCTGGCCTGTACCCCAACTTGTATGCATAAATAAATAAATCTTTAAAAAAAAAAGAATCCATATTGCTAGAAATACATCATTAAATAATTAAATGAGAAAGAAGAGTCAAATCTCCATGCAGAACTCCAAATAATTTATGCTGACACTTCACCCTCCAGGGGGTTGTGCCTAACTCCCCATTCCTTAAGTGTGGGTTACATAGTAACTTCCTTCCCAAAAGTACAAAATGGGAAGAGGAAAACGAGGGTCACTCACAGGGGAGAAATCTGGCAATACTACCTCAGTCAGGTGATCAGTGGTGATAAGCCATGTCAGTAGTATGTACCTGGATATGACGTGATGATACTTGGGTGTTCTTCTTCCCCCAAATCGATAATCGCTGCCCAACCATGAGGGAAACAGCAGATAAACTCAAATCCTACCTGTCAAGGTCATCAAAAGCAATGAAGACATGATGACTAAATGTAACGTGACAGCCTAGATGCAATCCTGGGACTGAAGGAGGACTGTGCTAAAACTAAGAAAACCCAATAGAGTATGAACTTTAATTAATAATAACAAATCGACACTGGTTCATGCTGTGAGAAAGGGACCAGAGTAACGTAAGAGGAAACCAAGTAGAGGGCGTATGGGAACTCTCAGTGATATTCTTGCAACTTTCCTATAAATCTAAAACTATTTTAACAGAAAAGGTTAATAAATTTTTTAAGGTCTACAAAGTACCCAACACATACAGAAGTTCAATAAACTATAGTTCTATTATTTTTTAATTATTTTATGAGGTAGCTTTGTTTAGAACATTGTCTATGCTTTCGGAGAATACAGGGTTCCCATCTCTGCTTGTAGCTCTACTGTTTTTTTTTTTTTAATTATTTTTGCCACTTCAAATGGGAAAGAGAACATTTTTGCTGTTTGAATGTGTAATTTGAGTTTATAATTTGTAATCTGATTTTGTAATTTTTCATAATGTGAATTTCTTTCATTACAAATGAGGCTGGACTTTTTTAAAAATTAGCCTTTGCTTTGCACACTTAGAGTCTTTGGTTTTTGTAGCTTCTTGATTCTTTCGACCTTTCTGGCTCCTGTGGGCTAACCAAACTTCCCACGGCATCAGGGACAGCCCTAATGTATGTCTGCCGTGGCAGCTAAGGACTAACAGAGCCTTCATTTAGAAGAGAGACTCCACACCACCCTACTGCACCCCACAGCTGCTCTCAGGGTTCTGTGTGTTCTCCCACGAACCACACCTCCACCCCAGTGCTCCTCCTTGCTCTGCTCCTTCCCAATACTGGGGTCCAAAATATATCATGGCAGTACATCAGGTACATGTTTTGGTAACTAACAGTGTTCTGCTCAAAAAACTCAAAACGTTTGAAGGAGCTGTGATCTCCAATATAAATGACAACTCAGGTCCATACTGCAATACTCAATTTTCCGCAGTGGGAGGACAGTGTTCTAAATGTGTGGAGGTCAGTCCTTGTGTTTCTAAGGATATTTTTTTCTGCTTCTGTCCTTTGAACTGGACTGTGTTCAGTGTCACCCCCAAGGGGAGGCATGATGGCATAAGCCGTATACATACATTGTCCTAGTCACCCTAAGAAAACAGCCTTCTCTCCCTCCCTTTCCCCCTCTCCTTCTTTCCTCGCTCCCTCCCTTCCTCTTTTCCTTTCCCTATCTTTTCCTTCCTTCTTTTTCTTATCTTACTTTTTTTTTTTTTACTTTCTTCTTTCTTTTTGCTCTGAACCTCCTTCCTTGGCTTTGACAAGAGGAAAATTACTGAATACTTTCTGCCCCCCTTCACTTAGTCTGTAAATAATTTCATTGAAGAAAAATAGAAAATCTAGATAAAAAGAAAAAACTTTACACCAACAAATAACAATTACTACCATTTTTCTGTACCTTTGCATATGCCTTTCGTCACATCTCAGGGGCATTATGACCATACACAGCACTACCAGCATCAATAGCTTCCTGGTTGACACACCTGGAGCCTATGAGCTTATCTGTGAGCTCGAACCAGTTACTTAATCTGATAAGCCTCAGCTTCCCATCTGTATAATAGAGATAAAAAACAAACTACTATTGCAACACTCCATATTATCTTTTATGTCACAATTAAACAAACATATAATTGCGTAGCATGGTGCCAAAAACTAGACAGGGGCTCATGAAATAGCAAGAGTTATTAACACTGTGAGTTTTGTCAAACCAAAGATGACATCAACATTCCAAATTTAGCACCTAGTGCTTGGTTCAACAAAATGCAGAAGTCTTTTCAATTAAATCTATATCGGCATCACTGCTCATATTTCTTTCTTTGTATTGTATCTTTTGTTTGGAAATATAATCAGGAAACGTATATAATAAAAAGTAATTCAATGGCATCATTTATTACCACTACTTCAAAAACTCCCTGGGAATTATCATTTCCCCGTGAATGATCGTTATTCTTTTATTTCAGTCTCGTACATGAGGACAGGGTCATTCCAAAGTAAAACGGCTGGGCTGTTGATGTTTGGGTGGTCCCTTGTCCTCAGGAGCAGCAAGCACGCTTCCACCTGGAGGCAGCATCAAGGTCTCACACTGAGTACAAGGCCAAGGAGGCCTAATGATTTCCGAGGAGAGCCTAAGCCAAATACAGTGCTGTTCATGGAAGGCTGAAGCTAAGGTGGTGCTTTCATCATTTTATTTGAGCAATTGCCTCTTTGACAGTTTGCTGTTCTACTTCGAGGAGATTCGCTTGCTTAATGTCATTTTTGTTGTTTGCGTTGTGCAAAAGTTGGGGTTCAACTTGTATTGGCTTTCATAATTGAGAAATAAGAACACAGAAAGCAGTATAGAAGATGTAATTTCAGTTTACACTTAGCGAGCAGAACCTTGGGAACCAATTCGGGGCAGAATCAATACAGCACAAAGTAAGGGTATTAAGTTCTATGGTATTTGATGAGAATTTCCCTGGAGAATAGTCTGGTGGGGGATAATTATTTAGGGCACACATATACATATGTGTCTCTTTGGGCTCAAACATAATAGTGGTAATGGCTCTTTGCATATAATATATATTTCATAAGCAGCCTGCAGGTTTCTGAATATATTTTCATATACCTTCTGGACTTAAAAAAAATGATGCGTATAAATCAGTTAACAGACCCTTGATGATATAAATCTTCCTGTCAGTTAACTGGTCCATTTTATCTACTGAAAGAAGTCCTCGATAGCGTAGTCCAGGGAGTGAAGCATAGACAATGATATGTTCTTGTTGAACTGATCTGAAGGTAAATTGCTACATAAAGTGGTATGGAACTGTATTTGGGCTACAGGTTGTGTGGAGAAAGTGTCTTCAAGGTACCCATCAGCAGAAAGTGTATATTAAGGGCCTACTAAGCAGCAGACACTGTAAGTGTTTTGCATTCTGACTTCTCTGTATCCCCTCAGACACCCATGAGGGAGCTAATATGATGGCATGACTCCTACAGACAGGGAAACTGAGGCCTGGAGAGACTACACCACCTACGAGGAGCCACACTGCTAACAGGTGGCAGAGTGAGGCTCCCACAGAAGACCCACTTTTACCCCGCCCCTCCATCGCTGCTTGTCCAAAGCCGGCTGTGGGCAAGGACACCATGACCCAGGCCAGCTACCTGGAATCAGACCATCCTAAGTCCTCATTTGTCATGCAGTTTCCTTCCTGCAAGTCACTGATCACTGAGCTAAGACTGATGAAAACTATTAATATCACACAAATGAAAATCAGGATGTAGGTGGATATTCTGACCCATAAAGTGAATAGTAATTGAATCTACTCCAATTTTTATTCAATTTCCCATTTCTTTCAGAATAGTTTTTCTTAGGTGACCAAGATAAGGGTTGAGAGAGAAAACAGAGTAGATTCCTATGTTTACCTCTTTATTATGATAGTGTTGGGACACAGGACTAAAAGACAAAATGATAATATAAAAGCAACAGCAAAGCCTTTTCACCATAACACAGATAATTTTATAGACATTCTCATTCCATCTCCACAAGTTCTGGAAGTCTTGCTGTCCTTTTGTCTACAGATCGGGAAATTGAGCAACTTGCAGAGGATCGGTAATTATTCAAATCACCCAGCTGGGTTCACAGTCTGGCGTCAACACTCACCATCTCTATGTCCTTGAGCAAAGCTGACACTCAGCCCATTGTGTTATACGGCTTCTCATGGTGCCACCACACACAACACACAGGGCCAACTACAGACAGAACTGAAGCAGACGGCTGCCTGGAGCTCCTCCCGTTATCCAGTACCTGCTCTTTCAATATGCCCATTTCCCCCAGGTTCTCAGGGGTCCTCATCCTGCCCAGGTCCTATTTGGAACAGAGGAAAACTGCTACATTCCCTCCCTCCAGGGTAATTCATACAGTACAGCAAACCTAACACAGGCCAGGCATGATGCTGAACAGAAGCAGACACACATGAGCAGGAGGCTGCCCCTGCAAAGAAAGAACACGCAGGAAAGCTGGGAAAGCAGGACGCCAATAACCTAGAGTGAAGACATAGGTAGAACAAGCACAGTTTTAAAAAGTCACAGCACTATGAAGCTATCCACAGCCACTGCAGCACAAGTTCGATCCCCAGCCAGGGAGCTTTCCACCTGGCACAGCAGACTTCTCCTGTCTGGTCTGCTGCTCCCCTCAGCAGTGGATTTCAGTCAGTCTGACTGTTCTGCTCCCCACTCTGTCTCTGGGGAATCCTCTCTCTCTCTCTATCCCTCTCTCTCTCCCTCTCTCTCTCTCTCTCTCTCTCTCTCTCTCACACACACACACACACACACACACACACACACCCCTCTGGCCTACACCCCAGCTTGTATACATAAATAAATAAATCTTTAAAATAATAAAAATAAAAAGACTTCCAGAACAGCTTTATTTAAATGTAATTTACATACCACACAATTCACCCATTTAAAGTGCACAGATCCATGGCTTATCACACCTTGACAAAGTCGTACAACCAACACCACGGCCAATTTTAGAGCATTTTAAACACCCAGAAGAGAAATCCTGTACATGTTAGCTCACACTCCTCATTTCCTCACAACCCTACAGGCCAGCCCTAAGCAACCACTACTCTAACTACTGTATCTATAAATTGGACTGTTCTTGGCATTTCATAAATGGAGTCTTAAAATAGGTGATCTTTTATAGTTCACTCCTTTCACTGAAGCATACTACTTGCATGGGTCATCCATGTCAGAGTACACAGCAGTACTCCATTCCTTCTCACTGTCCCTTCTCATCCATGGGTAGACCACCGTTTGTTTTTCCAATCATCTCTTGCTGAACCTTTGGGTCATTTACACCTTTTAGCTACTATGGATAATACTGCGATCAACATTCACATCCAAGTTTCTGTGTGGACATTACATTTGAAAATCTTTTGAGAATATGCTAGGAGGGGAATTGTTGGGTTATATGACTATGTTATAAACAGTATGTTTCATCTTTTGAGGTAACCATGCTGTTTTCTAAAGCAGTGGTACCATTTTCCACTCCCACCAGCGAGGTATATGGTTCCCATTTCTTCATGTCCTCACCAACCCTTGTTATTGTCTATCTTTTTTATCCTCGCCATCCTTAGAGGCATGACATGTTCTCACTGTGGTTTTGATTTGCATTTCCTACTGACTACTAAAGCTCAGCTTTAGATCCCTTGATTCTGAGATGCCTGTGAAATATCTAGAAAGCTTCAGGAAATGCACCATTAAGTTTAGTAGAAAGTCTAAACTAGGGATAGATGCTGCATTTATACTTGGAAGTCAGCAGGATAATAATCTAAGAGAGAACCTTTCCATTGCTAGGGTTTTAGGCATATGGCTTTAAGTGGACGCCGAAACATGGGCTTCTCACAAGAATGACAAATTGTACCACATGGGTAACTACTAACTCTATTCATACTCAAACCTAGTCATGGCTAAGCAAATTATGACTTGGCTTTTCCTGTTCTGTGTTACGTCTGGAGACTTTCTGATGCCAGTGGAGGCTGTATAGCCAGGAGTTAAAAGCAACCTATCATTTTAAATCCTGACTTACACACTACATAGCTGTGTGACTTAGGGCCATTTTTCTTAGTCTCTCTAAGGCTTTTTCCTTTGTTGCAAATGAGGAATAAATGTGTGTTGACCTTCTAAGGTTACTGTGAGAAATAAGAAAGAAACAGCACAGGACCTGGCACATAGTAGGCACTCAATAAATAGTGGTTGAATGAATGAATGAGGAGGCACAGTGTCCCGTGCTTATGAAGTGTTCAACAGTTACTATTAATTCTCAACACATGTGGGCAGTAAAGATTAATGCGCAACAAGGGCGGGCGTTCCATTGCCGCCGCCACCCTTTGACCAGAACAAAATGTAAATAGTAGATGTCTTTATATGTCCTGCCCCCTTGACAGGTGGCTCCCTGTGGGCCTGTCAGACGGGAAGAATTCATGTCCACAGTCACTCAGCTCTTTCAAGCGCGTAAAAGTGATTTGTGAGCCACCGTGCTCACCATCCTCTTCCATCAGGCCATTTATGGCCCTTACAATTTTACTCTTGATGAGAATGCATAAAATATTATTGGCCCTGTGTGCTTACTGTATAATATACGGAACTTACAATAGACATTATTAAGTTTGTGAAATGAAGGGCTGAATGGGGGCACTAAAATGGCTGCGCAATGAAAGGATTCGTTAGGGCCTCCCTGGTGGCGCAGTGGTTAAACGCTGTGCTGTGGAGCTTTCTTCAGTGGAGACACAAGTTCAACGCCCACCTGGGAGATTCCCACATGGCATGGCAGACCTCTCCTGCCTCACCCGCTGCCCCCCTCAGTAGTGTATTTCTGTCAATCTGCCTGTTGTGTTCCCCACTCTGTCTCTGGTGAATCCTCTAGCCATCCCACGCCTCTGGCCTGTACCCCAGCTTGTATGCATAAATAAATATATCTTTAAAAAAAAAAGAAAATATCATTGGCCCTGTTTGCTTATTGTATAATATACGGAACTTACAATAGACATTATTAAGTATTGTGAAATGAAGGGCTGAATGGGGGCACTAAAATGGCTGCGCATTGAAAGGATTCGTTAACCTCGCTGATGCCATAACAGTAACTACAACATTCCCCATATTTTATATTGCACAAAAATTACTGCTAAGTGGCTCAAAGGGTCTATGCAGAAAGGAAGTTCTGAGTCAAGGGCACTGGCCCAAGAGTCAGAACCTGGGTTCAGATATTGACTCTGGCATTCACATTACCTTGAGCAGGTCACTTTATTCTCTGGAGGACGGTTTCATCTCCACATAAGGTTGGAGAGTATAGTGTGGAAATTTTTTTCTCTGACAGTATTTGACTCCATAAAAACATTCAATGTAAAGTTTACTTCAACCTCTCTTTTCTCCTCATCACTGAATTTTCATTTTATCTACGCTGTGTTTTCAGGTTGGGTTTGGATGAAACGTTAAACACAGAGACGCTCAGGGTAGAACTGGCTAAAGTGCTATTATGTGGCACAGATGTCCCTACAAGTACAGAGGACTTGGGCAGTGGGATGAAGTGCTGTGAATGATCAAGAATAAATGTTTTGAAGCTAAAAAGTGGGATCGGTGGTATCTCAAAGGTGCATTTCAGCCCGATCAACAGATTTCCATCTCGGTTACATTTAAACCTGCCGGTGTCTCTATTTTTTCCCTAGTCCTTGTGCACTGCTTTCCACATTCCTTTTCTGCCCTTTATTGTGTTTACGTCTCTATCTCTTACTTTTGTTCCCCTCTACTCCTCTGAAATTGATTGCATCCAAGGCACTGGATGACATCATGTATGCCAGATGTGTGGATGGTGACAGGAGAAAAGAGAGGTTCAGAGAAAATCGTGGTGGTGAAGAATAAAACTGGAAAAGGGTTCTGACTCTCTCCCTAGCACAAGTTCTCCTGCCAGAAGTGGCCCCCAACACATTCTACACGGAAAAACTGACAGAGGTCATCTTTCAAGGTTAAGTCCATAAGGCAAACCAACCAAATCTATGTATAGTATGACAGCATTTTTTTCAATATGTTATTTCATATCATTATTTCTGGTAAGTGGTTGTAGACACTGAGATGCTGGTATATATTCATCTTTAACAAAGAAAAATGATTCTGTGACTGTCATACTTCCTAAATAATAACTGGCAATGTTCAAGAAAAGAGCTATCAATGAAAGAAGCAATGTTAATAGAGAACGACAAAAGCAAAATCTAGATTCTGAACTCTCAGAGAAGTGTGTGCTGTGCCATTATAATAAGGTGTTTCAAGAACTTTTCTGTGTATCCTGTTGCGTACAAAGTAGAGTCCTACATTTCTATAGCAACATGCATTTTTATTCTCTTGTTCAGTGTTTCAATTCATTTTACAGTTCAAACTAAAAAACACTGTTATAATTACAGTCCATATTGGTTTACATTCACATATATGACCTTTTGCTGGCAATACCATCTTAGAGCAAAAGAAGGCATTTTCCTAAATTTTGCAATACTGTCAATCCAAGGAAAACTCACAGAAAAGGGAGGAAGGGTAAATAGAGTACTAAAACCAAGAGAAGAAATGTTGCATAACCCCCTGAATGAAATGAACAGAAAGAGAACCTGGTAGGTGAATTGACAGAGAAAAATAAAAATATTTTGGCATATTCCTAACTTACAAATTGAGGGGGAAAAATTCTACATCCATACTAGCATATGAATTGCCACAGGTCTTTAATAGACTCTTGGCTTTCTCTGGAGCAAAATCTATTGCATTAACAAGTTTCAAGTACTTCAGAAACAGTTTCTCCATTTTGCCTTCTAAATAGATCTCCCTGTCATCAATTACTGTTCCTTAGTCTTCATTTCTTTCCAGAATAGGATCACACATATTCCCTTTGCTGTGTGATTTTGCAGGGCCTCCAGCCATCCTAGCAAAGAATAGGCTGTCACATGACTTTGGCTTGGCTGTGTGTTTTCTTTACCTAACCGAATGTGAGTGAGCACAATGAAAACAAAGACTTTAAATTTGCTTGCATAATTTAGCTTGACTCTTGTGTCTGCCATCTCTCCTAAGAAAACCATTCCCTTAGTAGCCTTTGACTCCAGAATGAGAGAAAGGTGGAACAAATCTGAACCCTGCCCTCCATGTGAGGCAGCCAGCCTCAAACAAATCAGAGAAATTAAAAGCAAAAACAAATATTGTAAACCATGAAGAGCTGGGAATTGATTCTAACACAACTTTATTGCACCCAAAGCTAATACACTCCTTCTGTATCAGTTATCCATTGCCATAAAAATGCTGTTTGGCAAAGCAATACAAAATGTATGACTTACAATACAATGACTAATTACTCAGAAGCCTAAAATCAGCTACACAGTTCTGGCCTCAGCCAGAGTCCATGAAACATTTTCATGCATTTGTGATCAGATTCAAGTCAGACAGGAACATTTTATGACCTTGGCTGGACTCTTCAGCATATCTGCATATCTGGGAGCTTTGCTGAAGCAAATGGGCTCACTCAGCTCTGCTCCACAGGTCTCTTATCCTCCAGCAGATGAGGGCTGTGCTCATGGTGGGGAGGGGGGCAGGGGTTGTGAGGGGAGAGAGAGAAGGGGAGAGATAGGGAGGTCCACATCACATCCTAAGGCCTATGTATTGAACTTGTACTAGACACCACTGTCACTTCTGCTACAGTCCACTGGCCAAATGAGGTCACCAAGCCAAGCCAGACTGAAAGTAGAGAGCGCCAATCTCCCTTTTTTTAATTGTATCACTTTTCATTGAGGTAACAATGGTTTACAACACTGATTATGATTTAGGGGTACGGGTTCACACCTCTTCAGAAGCATGTCACCATACCACAGCCTTTGCCAGAGTACCCAGTCTTCCACCATAGTCCACTGGTTCCCCCCACACTTTGCTCCCTGCCATCCCTCCCCCAATATGCCACCATCCCTCCCCCAATCTGGAAGTCTCAATTCTATAGTCAGATTTCTAAGGTTTGTTTTGGTTTGCTTTTGTCAGTTCCTTTGTTTTTATTTCTCTATATTCTAAGTATGAGTGGAATTTTCTGGTATCTGCCTTTCTCCTTCTGACCTATTTCACGTAGCATCACCCCCTCCAGTTCCATCCATGTTGCCAACTGCACCCCCTGATGGGCAGAGCTGCAATCATTACAGGGAAGGGTGGAATTAAGAAAACCCCAAATTAAAAACTGAAGCTCATCCAGGTACTATCTGTTCTTTTTATTAAGTTAACCAAATAAATAATAAATATGAACTTTGCACATGGAAGGCGTTCAACAAATTACACTGAAGATGGTGAGACAAAAGAAACACTGGCTTTTGTGCCCATAAAGGATGGTCATGCTGATAGCAGCGGGACCTAACACCTTTTACAAAGTCACCTTCCTCTAATAGCACCCAGTTTTGATTTCTCCTATATTCTGTTTCCTTTGACATCCCTTCAACACTCCTATTTTCTGCTTATGCTGTGGAATATATTATATTTAATGAAGATGATTTATTTTTCATTTATAAACTTTTGTCCCCAAAAGTATGCTCTAGATTTATTATAATGATTTCTAAGTCTTTCATGCACAATTCCACATTTTCTGCCAACCTCCAATTAGGGTCCCTGCTTGTGTGCAGTTTATAAGCTTATTGTTTTTGTATTCTGCCACCCACCATGTCTTGCTTAAAATTCTATATTCAGTTGGCTTTCAACTAAAGAAAAAATGACCCCAGCACCCACTTCTCCTCCCAACCCTCTCTGCTCAGAAGCTGTAAAATCTTAGAATATGTTACATCAAGTAAACAAAGAAAAATAAAGAAAATGCAAATGAAACTCAGGAAGCTCGAAGTCAAGCGCTGGTCTCAGGAATTCGCCAGGGAGAGCACCCACCTGGGAGCATCAGGGTAGTTTTCCAGAACTTCACTAGAGTCTGCTACACAAGGGCGACCCAGAATCAAGGCGGGCATCCCAAATGCCCATCTCGCATTTTCAGTTTTGATTAGTATACTTCACACGACACAAGAAAATATAATCAAGGCTTTAAACCAATGAAAAAAATGGCATCAAGAAACCGGACTGAAACTAGACACGGCTGTATGTTTTCAGAGGAGTCGGATCAAATGCCATTTTGTAAAATTTGTAAGAATTAGAGAGAGCAGTGAAACGAGAATCTTTGTAAGAAGATCCTTGGGCCATTAGAAAATCAAGACATTTTCTAAACCAGTGCTTTGAAGTAACCTCCTCCCTGGGGAAGATTAATAGTAATTAATCTCTGAGCAGTTAGCAAGGGCGTGCAGGGCCTGCCCTCTGAGACACCCTCTTACCCCTTGCTGATTTGCCCTCAGGTCTGGAGATCTAATGGTTCCCCACATTCCTGGAAAAAAAATGGTGCTTGACAGCTGGAACTGCGACTTTGCTGCGCATGAAGGACCATGTCCATATTCACCTTTCCTTTCCCAGTCTCATCAGTGAGCAGGCGCAACACAGTAATTTCCAGTGCTTTTATGATGAAGGGAGGATGAGAGCAACCCATGAATGAATGGAAGAATAAAGGAAGAGGAGGGGCACTCTTAATCACGTCCCAGCCCCATTCTCCATGGAGATGAGTTACAGTCATGCTGCTCAGTGCCCCCCAGGATTCTTACGGGCTGTGAAATTTCCCCTGGGAGTCAGCAGATGACAAAACAAATGAAATGGGCCACACACACAGACACACTGAGCTCCTTGAAGGTGCAGCCCTCCTCGTAATGGGCAGGCACTCTTCAGTTCCAGTTGATTGTTGTCACAGAAGACAGCGGAACCCCAAGAAGGGACACAACATAAAACAGCAATTAAGAGGTGATGAAAATGTGGAATTTTATGTGAGATCTTTCCATTTTAAAATGTTGGCAACAGTGTGCAGGCCAAAGAAAGCAAATCAGCAGGCCGGCTGTAGCCACATGAATCCCCGATTAGCAATCTCTGCTTTACAGCCAGACTTCTCGAAGTGTGGCCCCTAGATTGGCACCTGTCCACAAACTATTTGTTTCCAATCTGCAACAAGACAGAAAGCCAACACAGAGTGTAAATGGAGCACATTGCTCAGAACACTGTTCAGCTCAGTGCCCATAGCGAGATTTTCTTTAAAGAGGATGCAAGGCACCAATTTACATACCAGAACAAATGCCTTATCTCATCAGGGGTGGCAATCTGGGTAGGACTATTCTCCAGAGAAACTTTCAGAAACCCTCCTCAGGGTAATGCCTCAGAGACTTGAATGCACTCTAAGCCCCTAAGCGTTCTGGGCTTGCACCTGGCAAGGGTATACTGCATGTCATGGGTATTCTTTCAGCGGCACTTGCTGTCTCCTCCTCGCGGCCACCCTGCTCCAGCCCCGACCACAGACAACAAGCCCCAAGAGCACAGGGGTCTAGATCTGTGTCTAGTGCATAGTAGGTCCTCAGTAACTATCAGATGGGTGCATGAGTCCTTCATTGCAAAGGTCTATGAGACAGGTAATGTACACCTCATGCTTGGAGGTAGAGAGCCTTGTAAAAATAAGACTAAGATGGTAGATACGGGAAGAATTTGGGGATATGAGCGTCCCCAGACATTGAGCTAGTAGATGACTGATTGTCTTTTAAGGTAAGAATAGAATCATCTGTCTGAGGAAATCTGAGAGAGATTCAGCTCAAAGGTGGAAGACTCAGTCCTGTGCAAGCCTCAGCCGTGTGGCTCTAATGTCAGGGGAGAGAGCAGAAGAACTACAACCCCGAGTCCTCTGTGGAATGATGGAAAACTCTAATCTCCCTCATCTTTACATATTCTCCTAAAATGAAACTTTACCATGTTACTTTTCCTCTTGACCTCCCTTGTTCTCCCATAAGTTTAGATGTTTTATGTTGGAGTTTTGTGGCCTTTTCTAATATTTAGAAACTCTGTTTTTCTAATCTCCTTAACCTACTTCTGCCTCTTCTCTGTACTAGTTTGAAGAAAGAGGTTGCTCTAAATGCTCTTGCTAAGCCTTTATTCTACTTTCATTATGCAAGAGTTTCTTCCTCTAAAACTTCTATCAATTATTAGTATCTTCCTTCCTGAAACTTCACCCCCATCTTCTACTAGAACCTTCCTCTGGCTCCCTCAAAGGCTTCAGTGTTTGGCTCAGAATTTTCTAGCCTGCCCTACTCCTGCCAGTACTTCAGTTATAATAATAATTACCATCATATTTATAATAGTTATGTCTATTACGGACTGAATGCCCACAATGTGTCAGTCACCAAGCAATAACTCTTCCCTTGTTTGATGCAGCCACTTGACAGACACTACTTCTAATCTGTGACAACCCCACAAGGTAGGTTTCGTGCTCCCATTTACACTAGAAGAATGCATGAATCAGAGATAATAAATAACGTGCCCAAAGTCACAGTTATTTAGCAACAGAACCAGAGTACACACAAATACAATGGTTGCCAAAGCCCAAAGTCCTTCCAAGCTTCCCTAACAATAAAGGAACAGCTACCATTCTTTAAATGATTACCAAAAACAGCCTTATACCAGTTATTTCAAAATTGCACCATTCCCAAGGTCCATATCATTTCTACTTTAAAGATAGGAAAAATCAGGCTCAGAAATGTTAAGTATCTTTTTCCTAGTCACATAGGTAGACGAATCAAAGTCCAACATTTTGACTCTTTCAACAGACCAAGCTATAGAAATGAAAAACATATGAATGGCTCCCATTTTTAAGGAAGGCGTGGAAGTGGGAGGGAAGTTGATATAGCTATAAAATGGTAAGATGAGGGCTACTGTGCTGATGGCAATGCCTGTATCTTAACTATATCAATGTCAAGATCCAAATTGGGATAATTAACTGTAGTTGACAAGATGATATCATTAGGGAAACTGGGTAAAGGGGTCCACGACATCTCTGTATTATTTCCTATTAGTACATAGAACTCTATAATTACAGCAAAATAAAAAGTTTAATTAAAAAATAATTAGTCATTATAAGTGTGATGAGCTAAAATAACAATTTTCTTTGGGAAGGGAAGTTATATCTAAGTTCATGGCATAACTTTAGTGACTATTCTCTGCTTCTCCACACAGCACGTCTGAAAAGAGCTTACCACTCTCACACACACAGAAGCCTGCTCTTTCCTGTCATCCCAATAACCTTTCTAACCTGTCACCTCAATAACTTTCACCCTCCATTTTACCCACAGCCATAGGATCCTCTGGACTGAGTGGTAGTTTCTCCTGTGCGAATGCTTCTCTTGGCTGTCCTCTGTCACTCTACACCTAACAAGCGTTCAGCACTGGTTTAAATCCAGGCTCCACCCTTACTAATGACATGATCCTAGGCAAGTACCTAACTACCACGAACATCAGTTTCCTCACCTGTAAAATGAAGTTAATATTACTCTCCCTCCCCTTGATGTTGTGGGGCATTAAACCAGATAATATGTGAAAAGCACAGAATGCAATGCTTGACCAAATATTCATTAAATATCCAAACACAATAAGAAAAGAACAGAGATGTGTCCCAGACAGTTCAACGTCCCTTGATTTAGAGGAAAGCTACAGAAAGCCCAGGTCTCCTTACTCCAGCACAGGAATACGTGTAGGAACCTTCCTCCTTTCTCAGATATAACACAGAGGACAAATAAGACAACCCTGAAAGTGTCCTTGCACTGGGCAAGAAGATCTTGGATAAGTTTCAAAAGCCATTTCAATTGAGTAGAGACGGCCAA
Source organism: Scalopus aquaticus (assembly GCA_004024925.1). NCBI lineage: Eukaryota > Metazoa > Chordata > Mammalia > Eulipotyphla > Talpidae > Scalopus > Scalopus aquaticus. Next base: position 24,216 of record PVIJ01018709.1, read on the forward strand.
GTTCAGATGTCACTACGTTGTAGGGTGAGTGGAAAGGAAGAAAGTAAAAATCACAGAACTTCCCCTTCAGGAACTGCGGCCCCACAGGAGGGAGAACCAGGCACTACTGAATTAGAATTGACTTGTGGTCCCTATAATTACCTGAACTTTCTGGAATTGACCTGAATTGGTCTTCTTGGCCTTACTTGAACCAAACCTCACTTATATTCACTCAGATATGGGACACACTGAGGTTGTCTTAAATATTCATCCTGTTCTAATCACCAGCTCTCTCCCTATTCTGCCAATTTGATGACATCTGTGTCTCGGGAGGAATTGCTAAGTCTCTCTTTCTGAAGGTGTTTAAGAGATGGACAGACATTCTTGTTGAAAGGATTCGACTTTGGTGTGAACTAGGTGACCTCTAAAGTCCCCTTCTCAATATGAGAAGCGCATGTTCTTCAGGTTCCTCTGAAATCAAATTCTAAGTTGTCACATCAATCTCCTCCCCGAGAAAGGACTGATGGATTCTTACACCACGTCCCCTTCTGATGATATCAGACACACGTCCTGACTTCAGGTACTTAGAGAGGCTACTGATGGCTTTCAACTCCATTGCCCCATTTATATCTTGATTTCAGTGCCAAAAAAGTCAAGAGGACCGTATTCACATAACACTTTTCTCATTAAAGCCAAACATGAGTCTGAACACCCCCCCAACCTTTAACACTCAAACCAATAATGACCTCATTTAATTCCAGCACAGAACAATGTCTTTCACTTAAAATTAATGTCTTGTCCACATAAAATTGAAATACAGAATGCAGACTTCCTGATGATAAGTAGAAAGCATAAAGGTGACTTTTAAGGAGATAAATTTATTCTGTCAGGGACGGAATAAAAACCTTTTGCTATTCACCTGTGACTTGAGCACTCCTAAGCAATGAGTTCTTCCCTTATTTGTAACTAAATATGATGTGTCACTCAGTCTTCCCTTGCTGTCATGTGTTAAATTAAAATATATCATTAATATATACATCCTTTCTGAGCCTCACCTGGTTAATGGTTCTGTTATTAAAAGACCAGACAGTGTGTTGGCATCCGATAGCCCTGTGCACAGAATAATATACCACACGAGTGGATTGGTAGTAGGGCACATGGCAGTTTAAATTATTTAAAATAGCAGAATTGTATCGCCTCCATTTACAGGGAATATCAAGTGAGGCAGTACAAATTGTTTTTTTTTTTTTTTAAATATATTTTTATTGTTATTTATGTCTTTTACATTTTGTATTCCCCTAGGGTAGCCCACCACCAATTCACCCGTGATCCATCTCCATGGTCCCTTGTGTTCTTTTCTATTCCATTTTGTGCCCTTTCCCTTCCCTCCCTCCGGCTCCTTCCTCCCCCCCTCCCCCCCCACTGATTGTCTCTCTCCCACCTGGCCTCCCTA
>PVIJ01018710.1:0-25642 GCA_004024925.1 Scalopus aquaticus
AAGATAAACACATGCAATTTGCAGCGACATGGATGGAATTAGAGGGGATCATACTCAGTGAAGTAAGCCAGAAAGAAAAAGAAAAATATTGAATGGTTTCACTTATAACAGGACTATAAGGAAACCAAATAGGAGAGAGACACTTAGTGGGGGTGTGTGTGAAAGGCAGAGCGGGGGAGGGGAGGATAAGGGCACAAAATGGAATAGAAAAGAACACAAGGGACCATGGAGATGGATCATGGGTGAATTGGTGGTGGGCTACCCAAGGGGAATACAAAATGTAAAAGACATAAATAACAATAAAAATATATTTAAAAAAAAAGAAGGCACTGAAGGCAGTCAAGGGCCAGTTTAAAAAAAAAACAAACTAACAAACAAACAAAAAAAACTAGGCAGGCTTATTCCAAAAGGGAGAATAGTGCTAATGACAGAGAAGATTCTGAAAATGGCACCGGTAAGACTGTATCAAAATAAAAGTTTCACTTTTTAAGTTGATATATATATATTTCAGGAAACACTGTGGTGGACTCCCTCCACTGTCCTCCCCTAAGCTGACTGCCAAGGCAAATCTTGTTATCCCAGAACTTGTGATTTCACCTTGACTTTTTAGCAGTGGGTAGTAGCCAGAAAGATTACAACAGAGAGATAATTAGTTTCTTCTCCTAGGCTTGGGAGTGTGGGAAAAAAATAAACAGTTAAGTGCCTCAGAAGCAAAAACTTCCCTAAATCCCCCAGAATAGGCTATTAAACTGTTTTACCTGCTTTTATTCCCTCTGGACTGGTGGAGCTGTGGGGGACACAGTTGTGAAACATGATCCTCGATAGCGGGTTTTAAGGGCCTAGACTATATTTAATCATTCTCTGACAAGTATTTGCACCATTATAGAGGTAAAAGAATGAGGTTTAATTGGATAAAGTGCCAGAACAGAGCAGCAGTAGCATATAATGCTTAGAGTGTGGGTGCTGGCAATGTCTTAAATACCTAATGTACAAAGAACCCTTAAGAATTCAGTGAACAGGGCCCCCCTGGTGGCACAACCGGTTAAGTCGCAGCATTATGAAGCTATCCAGAGCCACTGCAGCATGAGTTTGATCCCCGGCCAGGGAGCTTCCCACATGGCGCAGCAGACCTCTCCTGCTTCGCCCGCTGCTCCCCTCAGCAGTGTATTTCAGTCTATCTACCTGTTCTGCTCCCCAATCTGTCTCTGGTGAATCTTCTTGCCCTCCCCACCCCTCTGGCCTGCACCCCAGCTTGTATGCATATATAAATAAATCTTTAAAAAAATAATTCAGTGAACAACAACTTCCCTCTCTAAAAAAGACCAAAAACCAAACAGAAAAATGGAGAAAATATATGAGTAGACCATTCACACAAAGATGCAAAAATGGTCCTTTAAACACATGAAAAAATGTTCAAACTCAAAGTTAAGAGAAATGCAAAGTGAAAATACAGAGATACCATTCCCACCTATCCAACTGGCATAAATATGGCAACACATTCTGTTGGTGAGACTATGAGGAAATAAGCACTCTCAGACATTGATGACTGAAAGGAAAACTGCTATAACTCTTCTGGCAGTAAATTTGACAATTCTTAACAAATGTACATATGTCCTTACTTTTAAAAATAACAGCTTTATTGATACATAATTCATAAACCATATAATTAACCAGTTTTAAATGTACAATTCAATGGTTTTATAGAAATTCACAATGTTATGGATCCATTACCACAATCAATTTTAGAACATTTTCATCCTAAAAAGAAACCCATATATGTTAGAAATCACTCCTCATTTCCTTTCATACTTCTCATCACCCCTACCTAGCCCTAAACAATCACTAATTCTACTTTGTCTCTAAATAGCAAGGAAACATATATGAGGATATAAGATTGAATGCTGGACATGTTTAGAATGTAAAATTGAGTATTCAAGATACATTTGCCCTTTAAAAAAATTCCTAGGGAAACTCTAAATTACATCTGTGTTTGAAGTGAATAAGATCCTTTATTTGATTTTATTTTTTCAACTATCTTTATTTTAGACAAGCGTTTCTATTTATGTGCTTATAAAATTCACAATTATTTTTAAGAGATCCTTGATTTTAGACCAAATAAAACTCTATTTGCTTTATCAAATTTGCTTTAAAAATCCAGAAAGAAGAGTTCTTTAATTATGTACAACCAAGACATCCACAGAAAAGGCATTCCAGAAAAAAAATCAGAAGTTCTATACTGAGAAGCTCTCCAGATAATCAAGGAAGTTGTATGGTTCCTGAAGATGCTAGATGATATTGCTAGTTTCTTCATCATCCTTTCAAAATGACCACTCCACTTAACGACTTTTCCAGGAAAGAAAAGAGTTATACAGAACAGCCAAATTTTAAGAGCTGAAAACTATTCAATTATATTGGCGTAGGCAGATCAAACTATCTATTTACTCTGGGAAATTCCTCTGCCTCTAATTCTCAAAAAAATGGTGATCATGGTTAATCCAAGTTGCTGATCAAGACCACCATCATGACATGAATATACTGCCTTGAAGGATCCCAAAACTTATGGAGGTCTAATCTAACCATCATAGCTTAGAGCAGCAGATGCCAGAAAAGTTCAGGCTATGCCAAGTGAGATAGACTTTCTTTTACAAACACTTTTACTTTTTCTAAGGTCTTAAAGTCATAAAAGCCCCCAAATATCACAGGGTGGTGGAGAAATCCTATCCTGAAAGATTATAGGGCCTGGGATTATTCTGGTCATTAATATCAACCGTAGCAAACAGATCAGTGCTGTGCGAAAAAGTCTTAATGTAACAGACCAGAAACTCCTACCCTTAGAAAAGCCTGCTTATAAGGCTGACCATTGTCTGGCATCTGGGAATTTGGTTCATGGAGTATTTCCAGTCAACAATAAACTGATTCGGGTAGCTCACTGTGTCTAGACTATTTATGCAAGCAATGTGGTTTAAACAGAATACCTGCTTCTGTTTGGGAGTTTGGAATTTTGGGATGTGTTAGGAAGAGTGCTTCTGTAATTAGTCCCAATCAAAATCTTGGGCACTAATTATCTAATGGGCTTCCAGTTATTTCATAGATAATTTTTCATATATGCTGTTACAGTTGTTTTTAAGTGGGTGAAGAGTGCATCCTGCATAACTGCTCATAGGCAGAGGACAGTATAAGGAAACCTACACAGGGATTCCTCCACATTCTACCTGTATCTTTTTCCTTCATGATCTAGCTGTGTATCCTTACTCTATCACTATAATAAATCTTATTCACAAAAATGCTATATACTGAATCCTGTGAGACTTTCTATCAAATCACCATAGCTGGAGATAGTTTTGGGGATCTCTGACACAAGATGCTTGTTGACCTAGGCACCCACAGGTAACTGCGAAGAACAAAGTGTTTTAAGTTCTGGCAGAGTAGCCTCTACTTCAGGTATGTGGTTCTGCCACACTACACTAGAGGGCCACTGCAGCCCATTCAAAACCTTAAACATGGATATTCAGTGAAAAATTCATTCGCTTATGCAACAAATATTTACTGAGTACTTATTGTATACCAGGATTTTGGTCTCAGACTGAAGTCAGGCCTGGAAGGCCCAAAGTATTACTCTACCCTATCCCAGCTGCCAAATTATCCATGAAATTCCACTTTATTAAATGTCAACATGGATCTTTCTCCTTACTAAATTTGTAACACCACACTGGAAGTGGTAGGCACAGTCACTAAGATGGTATATTTTATCTCATTTCCTGGACTCCTATTCACAACTACTACTATGACACTTTATCAAACAAGTATTCCATCTCTGTGAACTACATAACCTGAAATTTGACCAAGACCCTCTTTTAATATCCAGATCTGAACGAACACTATTCAGAGCTCTCTATATGCAGATCCACCTCTATAAAACTCATTAACCTGCAGGCCAACAGGTAGAGCAACAGGCATGCTATATCCAAGTTCTGTAAGTGCACCTGCACTGCCATACTTTCTCAAACAATATGATTTGTTCTATTTTACCACACTGATTTGTCTGTAATTGTTCAGTATATTGCTCTCCCAAACACTGATCCACAATTGTGGCTTTTGCCCTCTCAGTTTCCACATACCATTGAGCAAATACCACAACCCTGGTAATTTCCATAATACTCAGGAGAGGTAAAGGTCTCTCAAGAGTATCTACAAGACAGTATGCTGAAGAGCTCTAAGGGAGATGAAAAACTGTAACATGCTGTCTTGCTCTCTTTCCGACACATCAGCATTATTCAACCCTGTCAATAACATTGTGGCTACTGAAGACCATGCAGGGTTTACATTTCCAATTGCTTCCCACTCAAAAAGTTTTAATATTTCTTCCTCCACTCCCTTCTAGGTCCTACCCTCTAAAGCCATCCCATGCCTCTCTACCTGCCTGGGAAACTTCATATAAAGACTCAGGATACATTGTAAAACAAGAATTAGACTCCCACTAATACTAATCAATTCCAATATTGCTGCAATTGGATGCGTATCACCTAGAAGTACACTTATAAGAGTTTTCTTGTCACTATGAAACAGTCCAGAATATGTCATAATTTGCCTTCAGGCAAAAGCGGGAATAGTGTGCCCCAACCCAAGAAAAGTTACTGTCTGTTCTGCTACTGTTATTTTAATCTGACTGACCCACCAAAGTATCACACCTCAGCTGACTCATAAAACAAACCTACAAGTACTTACAGGTATTGTATCAATCACCTCAGACCTCCCTTACTACTCTCAAAACACACTTTCATTCTAACATTCTTTCCTACTACCCCAACCACCCAGCCACCCCATTCATAGCTGCCACTGGTCCCAACTCATTTACATTTGCTCTTGCTCTCCTCCTTTCATCTCCAACAGAAAAATACAAAAGATAACAAGTGTTGTTAAAAAATGAAGAATAGGGAACCTTGTGCACTGCTGATAGGAATGTAAATTGGTAACTTCTTTGTGGGAAACAGTATGGAGAATCCTCAAAAAATTAAAAATAGAACTACCATAGGGGCCAGTAATCCCACTTCTGATTATATTTCCAAAGGAAAAGAAATTTGTATCTCAAAGAGATATCTGCATTGCTATGGTCATCACAGTATTATTCACAGTATTATTCACAATGTAGTGTCCACTGATGGATGAAGAAAATGTGATAAAACATATGTATCCATATGTAAATATATATATATATATATATATATATATATATATATATACACCATTTTTCAGCTATGAAATCCTGCCATTTGCAACAACTTGGTTGTACCTACAGAACATTACACTAAGTGACATGAAAAGACAAATGACTAAGTGACATAGAAGGACAAATATTTATTGTATGATCCCACTGTTATGTGGAATATGAAACACTGAACTTAGAGAAGCAAGGTGGTTACCATGGTTGGGTTTGGGGGTAGAAGTGAAGAGATGTTGGTTGGTAAAAGGTTATAAATTTAGTGTTATAAGATAAATAGTTTATGGGGCTATAATGTACAACATGATGACTATAGCTAATAATACTGCATTATATACTTTAATTTGATTAAGAGTAGATCTTACATGTTTTCACCACACACACACAAATGAGAACTGTGATGAGATATCATCTCACACCTGTAAGAATGGGAAGAATAAAAAAGACAAGAAAACACATGCTGGCAAAAACGTGAAAAGAGGACCTTGTTCAACGTGGGAGGTAATATAAATTGTTCCAGTAACTGTGAAGAACAGTATGGACATTCCTCAAAAAATCAAAACTAAAACTACCATACAATTCAGCAATCACACTTTTGGATATATATCCAAAGGAAATGAAAACAGGTCACAGAAGACACATAGGCACTCCCATGTTCACTGAAGCTTTGTTCACAGCTATGGAGATATATGTGTTCATGTGTGTGTACAATGGAATACTATTCAGTCATGAGAAAAAAGGAAATTCTGCCATTTGCAACAAACATGGATGGACTTATCCTAAGTGAGATAAACCAGACAGAGAATGACAAATATATGATATCTCTCACAAGTGGAATCTAAAAAAAAATGGAAACCATAAAAGCAGAGAGTAAAATGGTGGTTATTATGGGCTGGGCTGGGTGAATTTTTAAAGGTACATACTTGCAGCTAGTAGATAAATAAGTGCTAGAGACCTAATACACAGTATAGATAACAAACTTTATTATAAACATTAAACTTGCTATGAGACTATATATTAATTGTTCCCAATACTAGAAGAAATGATAATTAGGTGATGCAATGGATGTGCTAGCTATATTGTGATATAAATGTATCAAATCAACATGGTGTATAACTTAAACTCACAATGTATGTCAAATATATCTCCATAAAATTGTCCCCAAAATGGTTTATATAAGGTGATGGATGTGTTAATTAGATTGGTTGCAGTAATCATTTCACATTATATGGATAGCAAATCATAACATTATATACCTTAAATAAAAACATTTTGTATTTGTCAGTTATCATTAAGTCCAGGTAAAAAGAATAAATATCCACATCAGAACCTTAGGGGTCAAATAAGCAGGCTACTAAAATAAATACTGCAACTGCAATGAGTTTTCATTACCTCCTTAATTTGGTGATATCAACCATGATGCTAACTTAATCTGAAAAGAAACAATGACGCTCTTATCATTTTAGGAATTTACTGCACATATAATCATGAGTAAAGAACAGAGAGCAACCTTGTTGAAATCCTTGCTCCCACAATGCAGTCACATAGAATGTGAATCGAACATGGCTCTAGGCAAAATCACAAATTTCTTCATGTCATAGACCTTTGGACATCATTCAGCATCAAATTCACAAATGTCAAGTCTACTATACTTCTATTATTTTACTTGTGTCACTGAACATCTCCTGGCCAGATGAGAACATGAGTTTCTTGGGGACAAGTCCCTGTTTTGCTCTTCTTTTTATACCAAAGTTGACTTAAAACAACCACTCCAAAAACATGTTGAATTAAATCACGTCCTAATTGGTCTTTCTGCTTCCAGACGAGTCTCCCCTCCAAAATCCTGCCAATTCTTTTCCAAAAACACATCTCTGATAATGTCATTTCATTGCCTGCAAAGTTTGCTTTACAGGATTATGTCCACACACACCGGCATGACATATAAAGACTTTCAGTCCCTGTCCTCCATCTAGACTGCCAGTTTCTCAGTCTCTCCTCTTCACACAACGTCTCCTCGAGGCATGCTAACTGCTCCTTGAACACTTTTGGATTTTCATTACTATGTGCTTTTGCAAACGCTGTTTCTTCTGTCTGAAAGGTCCTTTCCCTCTCATCTGTCTGGCACTTATTAAAAGTCAGCTTACATATCACTACCCATTTGTTTTTCTGAGCCAACACGTTTGTTCAGTATGAAAATGGACAAAGATAACTCAGAGGGAAAGGAAGAAAGCGGGAAGGACGACGAGACCTGTCAACAGACTTACCTAAGCAGCGACCGCAGCCCTACGTGTTAAGCATACGGTTCAAGCAACAGTGGGAGGATGGGGTGGATGACCTTTATGTCAGAGATGCCCTGGTTCGCATCTTTCACGCTGAGCGTGTGCTTGCGGGGGCTGGGGACCGGAGAGACAAACACAGAGGAACAGAGAGAAGAAGCGATCAGAGAGGAAGTGAGGGGGACGCAGTGCAGTCAGAGCAGATGGGCGGACCCAAATTTCTTCCGCTTCACCGTTGTGCGGAGAGGTCCACCCCGCGTCTAGCTCGTAGCGAGGGGGTGGGCGAGGAGCGAGGGGAGGGGCTGCACTCCAGCGGAGCGCGCCCATCCCCGACTGCCTGGCCGGTCGCCCTCCGCTCTCGCGGGGCCAGTTCCTCTACGCGGTGACTCATGCCTATTGTGCCCGGCCGGGCGCGCCGGCCCCGCAGCCCCACAGGTGCTGCCGGCTCCGCGAGGAGGCTCCCGCCAGGCTAGGCAGTGGAGCGCCGCACGGCGCGCCTTCCCGCCTCCCAGCTGCCGCCCCGGCAGTTCCGACCCAGCGCCAGCAGGCGTGCTTGGTCGATCTTCGAGTCGAAGATGCGGCGGGGCTGGAAGATGACTCTGTCTGGGGGTCTGCGGTGCTGCCGCCGGGTACTTTCCTGGGTGCCAGTACTCGTTATCGTCCTCGTCGTGCTCTGGTCCTACTATGCCTACGTCTTTGAACTCTGCCTGGGTAAGTGGAGCTGGGCCCCTGAGATGGGGGAAATTATGCTCCAGCATAATCGGCTGCCCAAGCCACACTGGTGTCCCCTGTGTTCTTAGCCCTCACACTGCGGTTTTCCTTTAGCTCCCCGTGAAGCTCCCGCTCTCCAACCTCTGACTTCCAGCCATATTTTTTAAGACCTTCATGAGGGTCCCACCATGGCGCCAACGCTTCCCACGTAGGGTTTCTTACATTCTTTCCTGGCCCTGCCCATAAGAATGTCCTGCTTCTTCCCGCTAGGGCTCCTTTTTCTCGTACCGGACAACCACGTGTGCCTTGTGTCCTGGGGGCTCCCACCTTAACCAGTTGAGGAACCCACATACCTGGTATTCTCAACCAGTCTGATTACACGATGAATCCCACGAATGCATCTTAACTAGGAGCCCACATTTCCCCATTCCCTTTTACTAGGAATTACAAAGTATTTCGTGTACTCTTACTAGTTCTCCTTTTTCCTCACGTTGGGATTCATTCTTTTTCCGTGACCCTCTCACACCGACTGAAATGCTTCACATACTCTCCCAGTTGGAACTCCATAATACACCTTGTTCTATCCTATTGAATTCTCCCCTTTTTTACAAAGTGCTAAGCCTTCCTTTCCCTTTCCCCGTGAGCTGCAGCAATTTCTCATCTTCTCCAGTGAAATGGGAGTCCCATATTATACCCTGTTCTGTCCACTCACACTAGAACCCCCAGTTCTGCTTTGAGGAGCATTCAGTCCTTCCCACTGGGGGGGACCCACATTATTTTCTTACACCTAACTAGTGAACTTGCTTTTATAACACTTTGGTCCTGCCCTTTTACACTCTCTTTTCATACTTGAATGTAAGCATAACATAAAATTTTCTGCATACCCCACTCTTGCTTTGACATGCAAATTAACAAACCCTAATGACTAAGAAGCTTGGATGAAGAAGATTTACACAGTGGGTACCCAGCTTTTTGCAGCTCTGCAGGGTATTCTTTGAGGGCAGGAGTTTGGATCCTGTCTTGTCTTCCTCTAGCATGAGCTTGTCTTCAGATGGGGCAATTTAGAGTCAGAAGCCCCCTCCTATCAAGAATAGTTTCTTGGTGTCGAGGACTCACTGTTTCTGGCTATATAAACTAAATTCAAACGTAGGCTTATTTGGAGGAGTTTGCACAGCATAAAATCTGCTATGCTGCTTCCCAGGGTTCCAATCCTCACTGTCTTGAACTCTTAACTATTCTTGAGACTTTATTTTTTAGCTAACAAGTGTGTCTTCTTTACCCTCCCTCATAACTCTTCAAGGGCTACTACTTTTCTAATTATTACCTCTCCTGTTATCTTTTTGAAAACCCACTCCTCCTGCAGTCCTCTTCCACTATTAGCCCCACATTTTGCATCCTTTTCCTATGGGGTTTCTTACTATTTTATTTCCCTCTGGGATTGCACTTATTCCTCTCTTCTCAAACTAGAGAAACACCATCCTTTCCCTTTAGAAACTTCCCTGGAGTTTCTAATATTTCCTGTCCCTACCAATGGGAGCTTTATTTCTTGTCCCTTCTCATTAGACCACCATTTTATAAATCTAGAGTGCCCTTTTGTACCCTGCCCCGTCACACCAGGGAACATTCCATCCCCTCCTTATCTATAAAATGGTTCCCACAGTACATCTTCTGCTTTCATACTCAGAAGTCCACAATACTTCTGGATACAAACCACAAGACCCTATCCCGTATTTTCATCACTTGGATTACCCATAGTCCCCCATTCTTATCACTATTGGCTTATAATCTTTGCAGTTAGCAATGGAGTTTTCATATTATCTCATCTCCTCACAACAGCCTCTGCTTTTCTCATAGTGAAATCTCCCATTTCTCCTATCCTCTCTCAATGGAGAATCCCCATCTCTTCTCAGAGGAGATTCCACTAATATTTATTACCATTTCTATACTAGAATTTCATTTCTAGCACCCTTAAGCTTGTGTCCTGCAATGTTCCCATGTCATTCAGTGAAATATTAAGACTCCCACTGGACATACCCTCGCTCCATGTCCTGCTGAGGCACCTTTATTTCTAAATACCAGATTCTCCTCATCTTAAAAATTATGGTTGGGGTCCTGCTTTTTCCAATTCCAGGACCTGACTCCACTTATGACTTCCTTCTCTTACATATTTGACAAAGCAAATGGTCTACTCCAGGTAGACTGGGATTAACTATATCTTTTCCGATATAGAACTTTCTTCCAGTCAATTCTGTGATCAGTTTGAATTTTCCTCCTCTCCTTAGATTCATTATTGTGTGGGTGTAATGGGCCAAGGGGTCAGTGACTGATGTGCTTTTCCCACATGGACTAATCTAGGGAACACCCTGTTAAGATTAGAGCCATGGGTGGGAGTCCCTAAATCCAATATACAGTTTGATCCACCCTTTTCTGTCAATAAAAAGGCCAGGATCTTATTCTCAAGCAGCATCCTGCATTCCGTACCCTGCTCTACAACTCCCGTGTCATCAGTGTGGTGTTGCTCCCGACGCAACAAGTGGCGCTCAACATGGAGCACCGGAACAAGTGGTGCCCGAACAGGGACACTGCAACATTATGGAAAATGCAGAAAGTTACTGAAAATAAATTCAATTAATTGCCTTCATAGATACAAATTTAGGCTGTTTTTTAAAATTTCAATCTGGTATTGTGGTGCAGTAAATAGGCTGTGCAGTGACTAGGAAGTTTTTCTATTCTCAGACCTCACCACTTTGTTTCCCTTTTTAATTGAAGTGACATTAGTTTATAATATCATATAGATTTCACATATACAGTCTTATTAATCAACATCTGCATATACACTGTTCACCACCAAAAGTCTAATTTCCATGCATATACATAATAGAATACTACTCAAGTATAAAACACATGAAATAACTGCCATTTACAACATGGATGTACCTAGAGTATATTCTGCTACGTGAAAGAAATCAGATATAAACTCCTTATGATTTCACTCATGTGATACATAAATAAAAGAATAAAACAAATTGACTGTAAGAACAAAAGGGTGGTTATCAGAAAGGAAAGGGAAAAAGGGATGGGTAAATCAAGTAAAAGGGTCAATTTTATAGTGGTGGATGTCAATTATTTTGCTTATTTCAATGATTGAAGTTTTAAAAATTTAGCTCCATTATTGTGGTGTGGACTTTGCCACTAAGATCAGTGCCCCATGCTGTAAGTAGTAGTAAACATATTTTGGAGTTTTTCAGTATGGATCTATGTGAGCTTCAGCAGGACACAATGCTAACACATAGTGCTTCTCTGTGCTAGACAGTATTCTAAGTACTGTATATATTAACTCTCTAAATTAACTCATTTAATCCTCACGATAACCATGGAAAGCAGTTGTTGTTACTTATCCCTATTGTGCAGATAGGCAAACTGAGGTACAGATGAGCAAACTGAGTTAAAGGCGAAGCTAGAATCAGTGCAAATAATCAGCTTTCTATAGGTTCTCATTAACTCATAAAATATTGAAAGCTGAAAGGATGGTTAGAGTTTTGTTTCATTAAACTTGTTTGTGTGGCACTTATGACATTCCAGGCACTGTTTTTTTTTTTATTTTTCTGTGTTCTTATTTAAAACACCATGGGTCTGAATGAATTCGTGTTAAGAGTCTGAAATTTGTTTTGTATATCATGATTTGGTTAGTTTTTTTTCTGTTTTTGTGAGTCAATGCAGTTTTGCAAGTTGTGGTTTCTGATTCAGTTTTCAGTTCCTCTTTACATCCTAGTTCCAGCTGAACTAGTTTTCCCTTTATTGATAAATTCTTTTAGTTTTTGCTTGTCAGTGAAGCTTCTTACTTTTCCTTCTCTCTTGAATGTTAATCTTGCTGCGTAAAGGATTCTGGGCTGCAAGTCTTCTAAGTGCTTCAAATATCTCCTTTCAGGCTCTTCATGCTTAAAACGTTTGTACTGAAGTCTGCTGATAGTCTTTTATTGTTCCCTCTTTTTTCCTTGAAGTTTTTAATATTCTGTCCTTGTCATTGTTTTTTTAACAGATTTACTGTATTGTGTCTTGGGATTTGTGTTTCTGTATATTATTTCATTTGTAACTCTTTGGGACTCTTGGATTTCGATGTCTGGTTCATTTCCCAAATCAAGATGATTTTCAGCAATTATTTCTTTAAGTAAATTTTCTTTGCTTTTCTCTTCTCTTTCTGGAGCTCCCATGATACAGATGTTATTTTTCTTTAAGTTATCCCAAAGGGCCCTTATACTATTTTCTTTTTTCTCTATTCTCTATTTATGTGTTCTCCAAAATGTTTTTTTGAGTTTATTAATGCGTGTCTGCTCTTGAGGCCCTCAGTTGTATTTTTTATATCAGCCATAGTGTTTCTTATCTGTTATTTCTAACTGTAGCAGCCTCATATTTTATCTTTATTCATTGTTGTTTTATATCCTCTGTGTTTTTTTTTTTGAGTTCCATAAGCATTGTTAGAATTGTTACTTTGAACTCTTCTACTGTGTTCAGTACTTCTGTTGGGTAGGGTCTCTTGTCAGGGTGTTTTTGCTCTGGCATTTCTATTATATATATTTTATGTCATTTTCAATTTTTATAGGCTGTAGTGCCAGCCAGGCACAGGACAGGTTCCCTATGATTCAGGCCCACGGGTGAAGGACAAGTCCTGGAGCCCTCGGGGGCTTTTTAGGCTTTTAATGATCTTTCTGCAGTGAGGCACCCAGGTACAGGGCAGGCAACAGAGGACCGGGAGGTTGGGAGGCTGCCCCTGGCGAATCTTCACTCTTTCTGGGCTTTTTGGCAGCGTCTCATGCTCTCTGCTGCACCCCAAAAGGTCCTCTGCTGCCTTTGCTACTTCTGCCTCTTTTGCTTCTGTGACGCCGCCTTTATATGCATAGTCTCTCCAGGCCCAAGTGCGCCCACTCACTCAAACTCACGCCCTACTCCAGGCGCCACCCTCAGACACGCGTGCAGGACCGCAGGGGTCCATCATTAAATGTAATGGCGGTAGGACGGAAAATCCTGATGCCCCTTTCATTTACCGTACATAGGGATAGATTTTTAGACTGTTGTCTTTGCACCTCTTTAAGTAATTGTAGGGTAAATGTAGGTTATCAGGTTTTCATCTATGATCCACCCCTGTGGTTCTGCACGCATGCCCCATGGCAGCACCTGGAGTGTGGTGTGGGCGTGCGTGAGTGGGCGCACCTGAGCCAGAGACTGGGCATATACAGGCGGCGTCACAGAGGTGGGAAGAGAGAACAGAGCATGGCAGCAGAGGACCATGTGGCGGGGTACAGCAGAGAGACCACGAGAGAACACAAGAGAACCCAGAGAGAGTAAAGATTCACCGGGGGCTGGGAGGCCTGTCAGTCTCCTGCCCCCCAGACCCCCCTGCCTGCCGTGCGCCTGGTTGCCTCACTGCAAATGGTGCAGAAAGATCATTAAAGCCTGAAAAAGCCCCCGAGGGCTCCAGGACTCCTCCTTTACCCGTCTGCCTGAATCATAGGGAAGCTGCCCTGTGCCTTGCTGCCACTGCAGTAATCTAAGGACTGGAATAGGTGAGGGTAGGAGGCATAAAAGAGGACCAAGGCAGTAGCACACCCAAGGTTCACCTCCAGGAAACTCAGGAATTCAAACTTCCTACTGTGTTGTGGGTGTGTAGGGTAAACAAAAGTCATGGGTTTTTCCGCCCTCCCCTCAGTGATGGACCTCTGTGGTCCTACACACGTGCCTCGTGGCGGGCCCCTGGAGTGGGGTGCGGGCCTGCGTGAGTGCGCGCACCGGAGCCAGAGACTGGGCTTATAAGCAGAGAAGGAGCAGAAGCAGCACTGAGAACAGAGCGTGGAGCAGAGGACTGTTCGGGGTGCAGCAG
The DNA here is from genome assembly GCA_004024925.1 of Scalopus aquaticus. NCBI lineage: Eukaryota > Metazoa > Chordata > Mammalia > Eulipotyphla > Talpidae > Scalopus > Scalopus aquaticus. The sequence continues at coordinate 14,081 of PVIJ01018710.1, forward strand.
AGAGACCACGAGACAACGCCAGAGAGCCCAGAAAGAGCGAAGATTCACGGGGGCTGGGAGGCCTGCCAACCTCCTGGCCCTCCAGCCCCCCTTGCCTCCTTGTACCTGGTTGCCTCACTACAAGAGACCATTAAAAGCCTAAAAAGCCACCGAGGGCTCCTTCCCTTTTGACCCGTCCGCATAGCTCTCCCATAGAGAACCTGCTGCTGGTGTTTTCCTGCCTTGATAGGGTGCCAGCGCTGTGTGGCGCACAAGAGGATCCCCTCCTCTTGGCTGGCTCCTTGGTCTTAGTCCCTTATAGTATCATGTCCACTTCCACAGTAGGCTGTTTTTAAGCATGAGCTATAATGCTGGGCATGTGTAGGGTAAGTGAAAGAGGCCTCAGGATTTTCCACCCTACCGCCATTAGATTTGACGATGGGCAACTGCGATCTTGCACGTGTGCTTCGTGGTGGTGTGTGCGTGTGCGCGTGTGGGCACACCTGGGCCTGGGGAGCCCCTATGTAAGGGCGGCAGGCAGTGCTAGAGGCGCTGTTACTGGAACCAAGCTGCCTTAGCAGTGGGAGCTGGCAGGAGCGGTGGTTCCTATTACCAGGCTACTCCAACTCAGTTGTGGCAGTTGCTCCTGCCCAGTAACTGCCATTTTGAATGGACCAATCAGGTGCTAGGAGCTGATGGGTAGGTCCAATCAGCTTCAGGATTGAAAAATGGTCCAATCAGACCTGTGGATGGTACCCTGAACGAGAATATAAGCCAGGATCAGAGGGACCTGGGGGCAAGGGGGAAAAAGAAGAGAAAAAAAGAGGACACCAGCCCCAAAGAGAGAAGAAGGTCCCTAAAGAGAAGAACAGAAGACGACGGTTCCAGACTCGAGGAAGAAGAAAGAAGTCTGTTCCTGGCCTCTGAGGAAGAAAGAAGAAAAGAAGCACCAGCAGCCGCCCTCCAAGCAGGAAGAGAAGCCGAAGGACTCTGCAGAGACTGGGCCTCCGGTCCTGTCTCTGACGTCGCCTGAAAGGAGCACCAGAGGCCCTGGGCCTGGTGTCTCAAAGAGCTGTTTGTTGGTCTAACCCAGCACCTCACAAAGAGCTGCCGTCCCCGATGCGTTCTGGGCGAGGTCGCCGCCACTGGAGGATGCAGTGAGCTCTGTTTCCCCCGTTTGTAAAATAACCCCCATGTTTGTTGTTGTTGTTCCTGTAGCCTGAAGTCTCTTGCAATTGTGTGCGCAGGTGAGAACCCACAGACAGTGCCCTGTCCTCTCTTCAGGCACTGTCCTCTGCTTTGGGCCTTTGGGGACTTTTTGGTGGGTCTTGCCTCAGAGCCTGGGCAGTTGTGCCCTGTCCGCCCTGCTTTCATTTGGCGACCACAAAGGGACCTGGACATCTTGTGTCCATCTCCCACCCACTTTCAGAGTGACAGAGCATGCGGCAGGGCAAGAGTGCGACAAAAGTGCAGCAGCAGTGGCAGTGGCAGAGAACAGCGCGAAAGCAGAGGACCGTGTGGAGGAGAGCGGCGGAGTACAGGGAAGAACATCATGACAACAGCTAATAAAAAGAGTCTGCTTGAACCGATGATGAACGTACCCGGTCTGGGCTGGTTGCAGAACAGCATGGATTATAGTTGATTTGGGGTCACACACCAGTTGTTCTCTTTTCTTTTCAGCACAGAGACTTATCCTGGGTACTTTGCTTCTGTTGCTGGGTGCTCCAGCCCTAGTTTTTTTAAGCATTCCTTTATTTTGGTCTTAGCACTGGGTTGGGTGGGAAGCAGGTGTTTTGAATAGCCCAGACATGGCTTCTATTACCAGCTTCTTCTATGAGGAGTCCCAGGTACTGACCGGCTTCTCCCTGCAGATTTAGGCTCCAACTGTTCTATATTGAGAGCATCAGACTCAAGCCAGTAATCCTTGCTCTGGCCTCCCCCCTACTCCTAACCCAGTAGCTCTCCAGCAGTGCACCCTTTGTCCTGGGTTCCTACTCACACAGCCTCTTACCTGTTCCAGTGCTTGTTCTCAGGAATCCCTGATGTTTCTATGTGCCCAAGTGTAGTGTAAATGAAAGAGTCATCAGGTTTTTTCACCCTCCCTTCAATGATGGACCTCTGCAGGCCTACATGCATGCCAGATGGTGGGCACCTGAAGTGGGGTGTGGGCACACCTGAGTCCAGAGACTGGGCTTATAAGGAGGGAAGAAGCGGAAGCAGCAGCAGAAGTGGCAGCATGTGAGAACAGAATGTGGAGCAGAGCACCGTTCAGGGTGCAGCAGAGAGACCACGAGACGCTGCCGGAGAGCCTAGAAAGAGTGAAGATTCGCCCGGGGCTGGGAGGCCTGCCAGCCTCCTGGCCCCCTGGCCCCTCCAGCCTGCCTTATACCTGGTTGCCTCTCTACAGGAGACCATTAAAAGCTTAAAAGCCACCGAGGACTCCTTTAGACCTTTCTGCGCAGCTCCATAGCAAACCTGATCCTGGTGTCTTCCTGCCATTACGCCAAGTCAACAATCAGGAGCCTCCGCACAACAGCTGACCCCTGTCATGGGTTGTACTGCTCTGTTATCACTATAAACAAAGTTCACTTAAAAGCTTTTCCTACTCTTTCAACAGGCTGTTGTTCCTAGTGTGTGCTGTGGGTTCCTGTTATTTCTCTCAGGTGTTATTTGACTTTGTTTTACTGCACTCATTAATTGTAAGTATCCAGAGGAGGCAAGCCCAGTGTTTTCACTCTGTCACCATCTTGCTGGACTCCCCCAGGCACTATTTTAAATGACCACACCTACCTGTGTATGCACACTCACGCACACTCTTAACAATCTTATGAGATACATACTATCATTATGCCCATTTTAAAGACAAGGAAACTAAGGCACAGACATGTTAAGAAGCTTGCCTAAGGTCACTGAGCTTGGTTGGCAAGCCAGGCAATAAGGGCCACACTTTAACTACCACAGTTTCCTAACTCTGGAGCACCTCTCTACTAACAAGAGGTCAAAACTTGTTACTGGCTACCAAATGTAGCCTTCAGATGTTTTTTTTTTTTTTTTGTTAGTCAGGGTCTCTTACATCTTACATTTCCATATGAATACTAGGATCAGTTTTTCTGCTTCTGCAAAATAGGTGTTGGAATTTTGATAAGGATTACACTGAGCCTGTATATTATTTTGAAGAGAATGTCTGTCTTAATATCAAGTCTACCAGTCCATGAACGTGGGATGCCATCATTTATTTAAGTCTTTAATTAATTTCAGCAATGTTTTGGAATTTAAAGTGTGTAAATCTTGTGCCTCCTTGGTTAAATTTATTCCTAAGAAATTTATTTTTTGATAACATAAATGAAATAGTTTTCTGATTTGTTAGTGTTTAGAAATAAATCAGTCTGATTTGGGGTATTCACCTTGTAGTCTATAACTTTGCTAAATTTGTTTTAACTCTAAGATTTTTTGGTGGGTATTTTAGAATTATTTATATATGGGATCATATCACCTGCAAATAAAGATAATTTTATTTCTTCTTTCAATTTGGATGCTTTTTTCATTTTCTTACCTAATTTCACTGACTACAATAATGAATAAAGGTGGTAAAAACAGGCATCCTGCCCTTGTTTCTTAGACTTTCAGCCTTTCACTATTGAGTATACTATTACGTATGAGTTTTCCCTTAATCAAGTTAATGAACTTCACGTCTGTTCCTAATTTCCTGAAAATTTTATGAAAGTGATGAAATATTGTCACTTTTCTAGCATCAATTGAGATTATCATGTGGATTCTTCATTCTATTAATTCAATGTATTACATGATTGATTTTTGTATGTTGACTCACCCTTACATTTCTCAGCTATATCTCACTTGATCATGATTTGTAAACCTTAACCATGCTGGTGAATTTGGTCGCTTAGTAACCATTTTGGTAGTTTTGCATCTATTATTAATAAGAGATATTTGTATGTGGTTTTATTTTCTTGGGATATCCTTATCTGACTTGAGTGTTGGTCCAGGTAATGCTGGCCTAATAGAATGAGTTAAGAAGTATTCTCTTTAGTTTTTGGTAAGCATTTTAAAAAATAATATTATTTAAATACTTCATATAATTCATGAATGAAGTCATCTGGTCTGACTTTTCCTTGTTGGGATATTCTTGACTACTGATTCAGTCTTTTCCTTGTTAAAAGTCTGCTTAGATTTTCTTTTTCCTCTGTATCAGTTTTGGTAGTTTTGTGTTTCTGGGAGTTTGTCCGTTTTATCTATGTTACCTACTTTGTTGGCATACAGTTGTTCCTAGTATTCTATTATAATCCTTTCTATTATGCAAGTTCTCTTAATATCTGCACTTTCATTTCTGATTTTAGTTGAGTCTTCTCTCTTTTTTTTGTTCAGTGTCATTAAAACTTTGTCAACATTGTCGATCTTTTAAAGGTATCAACTTTCAGTTTCATTGATTTTATGTTTTTGTTTCCTATTTTGCTTTCCTATACCTTAGTTTTTATTGTACCTTTCCTTCTGCTATTTTTGAGTTTAGCTTGCATTTCTGTTTTAGTTCCTTAAGGTTCAAAATTACATCATTGACTTGATTTTTGTTCTTTAATAATGTAGGCATTTATAACTATAAATTTCCTTCTGAGTATTGCTTTTACTGGATCCTGTAGAATTTGATATGTTGTGTTTTGTTTTCATTAATCTCAAAGTATTTTCTAATTTCACTTGTGATGTTTTTTCTTTGATTCACTGATTATAGTGGATTATTTAATTTCCCCATTTTGTTTTTGATTTTGGAATTTTTATTGTGTTAGTTATTGGTAGTTTAATTCCAGTATCTCGGAGAAGATATATTATTTCAGTCTTTTAAATGTATTGAGGTTTGTTTATATAGTCCAACATTTGGTTAATACTGGATAATTTCCCTTGTATGTTTGAGAAGAATGTATATTTTATTGTTGGGTTGATTATTCTACACATGACTAATTGGCTTATAATGTTGTCAAAGTACTCTTTTTTTCTTACTGATCTGTCTATTCTATCCATTGTGAAGAATGGGTATTGAAGTTGCCAGCTAAAATTTTAATACTATCTGTGCCTTCTTTCAATTCTGTCAGTGTTTTCTTCCTATATTTCAAGGTTCTGTTTGGTGTATAATGTTCATAATTGTTACATCCTATGATGGATTAACCTCTTTATTACTATATAATATCCTTCATTGTCTCTTGTACCATTTTTTAACTTAAAGTCTATTTTCTCTGATATTATTGGTTACTATTTTTATGGATATCTTTGGAAAACTGTCTTCCAAAGTGATTGCACCATGTTGCATTCCCACCAGCAATGAATGAGACCTCCTATCGGTCTAAATCATGTCAGTATTTTGGAGTTTTACCTTTCCAGTATGTGTGTGGTGATAGTTCATTGCTTTGCTGCATTCTTACTTGGATAATATTTTTAGTGTACCTTTTTTGATTTCTTCTCATTCCTTTTTCTATATATTTTTAGTTTTTCCTAGTGCTTACCCTGAGTATTATAACTAACATGTTAACTTTATAATAATAGCACATTACTGCCAATTTAGTTGAATAATATACAAAACTCTTCTCCTTTATAGCTGCATTCCCCTTTATGTTGTTATTTGTCACAAAATACATCTTTTTATTTTGTGTGCTTCTTAACAAAGATTTAACATTATTGTTGCAAGCATTTGTCTATTACATATAGTAAATAAGAGTGATAAACCAAAGAAAAACAAAACAGCCAAACTGTACTATTGGATTTTATACATTCCTACATAGTTTCCTTTACCAGTGTTTTTCATTTTTTTTATGGCTTGAATTAAAGTTATTGCCCTCTCATATATTCTTGGAAGACTCACCTTAACATTTCCCAGAGAACATTTTACTAATGATGAACTTCCTCAGCTTTTGTTTACTGGAATTGTCATTTTCCTCCAATTTTTTTGAAGGATAATGTTGTTGAATATAGAATTCTTGGTTGACTGATCTTTTTTTCAAGACTTTATGGCATTTCACTGCCTTCCAGTCTTCATAGTTTCAGGGGGAAAAAATCAGCTGTTAAGCTTATTAAGTACTTCTTGCATGTGAATAGTTGCTTATCTCCTGCTCTCAAGATATTCTCTTTGTCTTTTTATGATTTGATTATAATGTGTGTGATTGTGGATGTGCTTCAGTTTATGTGTTTGTTGAGTCTTTAGATGTTTAGAATCATGAATTTTTAAATTAAATTTAGAGAGTTTTCATTCGTTATTTCTTTCAATATTCTTTCTCCCCCTCCATCTTCTCTGAAACTCCCACTAGGTATATCAGTACACTTGATGATGTCTTACAGGTCTCTTAGGCTTTGTTAATTTTTCATTATTTTCTCATTTTGCTCTTCAAACTAGATAGTTTCAATTGACCTGTCTTTGTGGTCACTGATTCCTTATTCTGCCTGTTCAAATCTGCTGTTGAACCACTCTGGTAAATTTTTCATTTCATGATCTTTCTGTTAAGTACCATAATTTGTTTGGTTCATTTAATTTCTATCTCTTCATTTGTTGATACATTCTCTGTTTTCATTTTTCTGGTTTTCTTAGCTCTTTGTCCATGCTTTCCATTAGCTCTTTGAGCATATTTAAGAGAGTTGATTCAAGTCTTTATCTAGTAAGTCACTGCCTGGACTTATGCATGGGCAGTTTCTATTGATTCTTTTTCTGTTAATGAGCTATACTGTGGTGCTTTGTATTTTTGTTGTTGTTGCTGGAAAATGTAATTTAGAATATTATGGAAATGCAACTCTAGAAATCACATTCACCCCTTCATGGAGCTTGTTTTTGCTATATGTCGTGTGTAGTTTTTGTTTGCTCATTAAGTGATTTTTCTATATTAAAGACTGTATATCTTGTTACATATAGTCTCTGAAGTTTCTGTTCCTTAAACTTGTGATCGGTTAGTGATTTTATAAAGATTTCATGAATGCCAAGAGTCATAAAGAAATAAAAAGGAGAAAAAAACATGCTTTTTCATTCTTTTTAGATTAGCTCTTTGTTGATTTACTCCTTCAACTCCTTTCAGACTGTTTACAATTCTATCTTAGCCCTCACTCCCTGCATTGCAGTGCCTGAAGATGAGTTAGAGGTGAGTGCTGAGGGCCTTCTCAGGCTTTTTTTTGAGCATGCATTCCCACCCTGCATATGTGTATTCCTTTCTTAATGTACTAGTACACATAGTATCTTTAGACACTTTTTTTAAAGATTTATTTATTTATACATACAAGCTGGGGTACAGGCCAGAGGTGTGGAGTGGTGAGAGGCTTCACCAGAGACAGAGTGGGGAGCATAACAGGCAGATCAGAAATACACTGCTGAGGAGAGCAGCGGGTGAGGCAGGAGAGGTCTGCTGCACCATGTGGGATTCTCCCCGGCTGGGCATCGAACTCACATCGCCGCTGCCAACAGCTCCACAGCCTAGCGCTTAACTGCTGCACCACCAGGGAGGCCCTCTTTAGACACTCTTATTCCCCCACCAGTCTCCTCTGTCAGCCTTCTCCTTTCCAGGCTTTTTATTCTCTCCTTATTTCTGAAGTGTTGTCCTTTGCTCACAGGGATACCTGTGCCTGTAAATGCTTTCAGCTCAAGCCATTCAAGAAGGTATCCCAGGCCTGTGAATACTGAGTCAGACAGAAAATAGGGAAGCTTTTGTATGGGTCTTTGAGGGAGCTTCCAGACAGTGAATTCTCACAACCACAATTCTTTGAAACTGTATTGCTCCCTATGGCTTTAGAAACCTGCACCAGGAATGTGCACCAAGACTGTCATTCTTGGGTGTGGAGATTGGTTTTCAGGCAACTGAAAATATCACAGCATTCTTTTACCATAAAGCAACAGCTCCTTTTTTTTAACGAAGGCTTTCTCCCTGATTATTATACCTTTTATACTAGATTCTAGAGTTCTGCAAAAGTTGATTTTGATAATTTCTGTAGTTTAATTCATGACTTTCAGGGAAAGACAAAACTCTGGACTTCTCTACTCTGCCATTTTTGGTGACCAACAGCACCCATTTTAACATTAAAAAATTTTGAAATATCCAGGAAATAATCTTACTCAGAAGGTATAAATTTTTGAAGGATAGAAGAAATGAAAATAAGGCAAAAATATAGAAGGATCATTTTCCAGAAACCAAGCTTCTACAAAATTAAAGACTATCCAAATCATGGTATTAGCACATCTACAATAGTGTTAGGTCATCTATATGTCAAACAGGAATGTAATTGACACCTGAATGGTAGAATATAATACCAAACATCTAAAATAACTATATTAGTTCTTAAACCTGCCTAATAGACTCATCTGCTAATTTTTCTAAAAATACAGATTTCTGACCTCTGTCCAGAGATTTGTTGTATGAAAGGGGCATTAGATCTTATTTTTTAAATCTGTTCCTTGGTGGGTATTAAAATCATCCAGGTTTCAGAATGACTGCCTGAAAGGTAAATGAATGACTAATATGAATAGACTTTTCAGAGTAAATGGATGCTGACACCATTAATTTGCTTTCTGCAACCAAAACATAATGAGAACTAAATCTCAGTGTTCCATATCTCAAGTTCTATTCTATCGTCTAGCCTAAAGTCTAAGAAACATCTAATGAGAAGAGTGGGTGTCAAATACATTGACTTTGGCATTAAAGAGAGTTGAAACCAACATATAAAACCTTGTGATCATGCGATGTGCTAGAAGCATAAAATATATACCATCTTTTACAAAGTTTGTACAAAAAGAAATATATAATATCTCAAAATTTACATGGATAACATGTTAAAGTGATACTTTTGATGAAATAAAACATACAATTAAGTTTACTTTCACTTGGTATAAGTTTTTTAAATGTGCCTGATTCATACTATATTTCTGTTGGACAGCACTGTTGGATTTCTTCCATGTCCTTTCTACTATGTTTGTTGACCCTTCCCATCTACTCCCAAATTAGGCTTATTCTACCAAAACGCTTCTGTGAACTCTGTAACATGCATCTATTTAAAATCTGCTTTGATTTTAACACTAGTTGTCTGTGATGAAAAGACTTTGAATATATCCCAATTTTCCATACCTTTTCTCCATACCTAGTTGCAAAGAATCACTGGGTAGATGAGAGGAAAGACAGGAGACAGTGAAAAGTTATTTGATGATAATCAAGTGACTTAATTCCCCAATGGCAAACTAAATTTGAATGTACAGGTGTGCAGTTATACATATCTCCTCATCACTCTATAATCGTGCATGGCCAATTACTCATAGTTATGATTAAGTATGCACTTACCTAAAAGAATAATGATAAAGGATTCATTTTGTAAATGTTCGGTATGACTTATAAAATTTTCATTTTAAATATGAAGTATTTTTTTATTTCTTCCTTTAATAATGCAAAAGTCAATGTTGGAAAAATTAAGGAAAGCCAGAACTACTAAGATAAGTGCCACCATGTTTTAAAATAAAGGATGCTTGTTTTGTTCTCAGAATTATGTAATTTCCAACAGGGAATTTTGTAAGGAAATTTGTTACCATTGTACTTATTGACTCCTTACCAATTTCAGGAATGAAAGACTTTAAAAGTCAAGTACATTGCCTAACTAATGCCTAAATGTCCTCTACAACATTTCCAAATGTTAACAGTAACCTCACTCCTTCTCAATGTTGCCAGTCTGGATGGTCTTTTGTTGTCATTGTCATCATCATCATCATCATCATCATCATCATCATCATCATCATTTTTCTTACATTGAGATGAAATGTGTCAACATGCAGCCTTAACCCACTGATTTTATTTCTGTCCTGTTTTTGAGTCATACCAACCAATCCCATTTGTGTGACAGTCTTCAAATTAAAGACAGCTGCCTACCACCTAGAGATACCACGGTTTCCCACTCATTTTTCTGTATATACATTGTCTCATTCCAACAGATAATCTGCAAAGCATGGAATCATCTCCTTCTTTCAACCATGGATCCATAAGAAGTAGCCAAGCAAATGGGAGTTAGGACCTTCACCTCTCATTTAGCACTGAGTGTTCAGGTGTTCAGCCACAAAGGTAAAAGGAGACATACCAAATAGCAGTTTGTCAGCTGGGCTTTACTTGTCTCCAAGCAAGTCTGTTCTTGCTTACTCCATTTTAAAGAGATGTTATAAGCCCAGTCCAGAGCCTGATGGAACAAATGCAAAATCATGAAGTCCAAAGTTGACCCATTCAAGGGTCCTTGTTTCAACTTCATCTGCATTGTCTAAGTACAGTATGTGTTTCTTTCAAGGATTCTTTTTTAAAAAAGATTTATTTATTTATGCATACAAGAACTGAGGTGTAGGCCAGAAGTGTGGGGTGAGAAGTGAGAGGATTCACCAGAGACAGAGTGGCGAGCAGGATTCTTAACCAGGATTCTTTGACTGAAAAGAAAAGGAATCAGTAACCAATCTTCAGGCAGGTGTACTAGTAAAAAGAAAACATCAGTTGATTTTTTTTATTAATTAATTTTTTCTCTTATATCGTTGTAGTCCCCATAGTTCTCCTGCCACCATATCACCCATGAACCATCACCATATTCCTTTGTGTTCATCCCTCCTCTGTCTTGTCTCCCCTCTTTTCTCCTCCCTTGCTGTATGCCTCAACTCTATGGTCACCTTTGCTAGTTTTGACTTTTTCTTGACCTTTTGTTTGTTTTTTCTGTATTCCACATATTCCACATATAAGTGACACAATAAGGTATTTATCTTTTTCCTTCTGACTATTTTCAGCTAGCATAATCCCCTTCAGCTCCATCCATGCTCCAAAGGCATGAGTTTGTCTTCTTTGATCATTGAGTAGTATTCCATTATGTATATACCACAACTTTTTGATCCATTCATTTATTTTGGGGCATTTGGGTTGTTTCCATGTCTTGGCTACTGCAAATAGTGATGCAACATCAATTGGTTTATAGCACAGCTTTAGCAAAGTTCATTCAAATGATTGAAAGGTAGACTTTTTTTTAAAGATTCAACAAAAATAGAATGGCAAACAAAGAAAAAGAGAAGGTATGAATGATGACAGATCCATGAAAATAGTCCCTAGAATATAGTCTCATTATCTGTTTGGATTTTTGGCCCATTTTTCTGACCCTTTGGTATTTATCATAATGTATAAAAATCATCTTAATTTAATAGTTTCTCAATATTGACACCCATCCTTTGTTTTTTGTTTTTTTTTTAAATATATATATTTTTATTGTTATTTATGTCTTTTACATTTTGTATTCCCCTTGGGTAGCCCACCACCAATTCACCCGTGATCCATCTCCATGGTCCCTTGTGTTCTTTTCTATTCCATTTTGTGCGCTTTTCCTTCCCCTCCGCCTCCCCCCCGCCCCCCCCTGCTGATTGTCTCTCTCCTATTTGGTTTCCTTATAGTCCTGTTATAAGTGAAACCATTCAATATTTTTCTCTTTCTTTCTGGCTTATTTCACTGAGTATGATCCCCTCTAATTCCATCCATGTCGCTGCAAATTGCATGTGTTTATCTTCTTTCCATGCTGAATAGTATTCCATTGTGTATATGTACCACATCTTCT
>PVIJ01018711.1:0-25636 GCA_004024925.1 Scalopus aquaticus
AATCAATGTAATCCAACACATCAACAAAAAGAAAAATAAAGACCATATGATCATATCAATAGATGCTGAGAAAGCATTTGACAAAGTGCAACACCCATTTATGACAAAAGCCCTTGAAATCCTTGGGATAGAAGGAACATACCTCAACATAATAAAAGCCATATACAGCAAACCCACGGCCAATATTATCCTCAATGGTGAGAATCTGAAGGCCTTTCCCCTAAAATCGGGAACAAGGCAAGGATGTCCACTCTCACCATTACTTTTCAATATAATACTGGAAGTCTTAGCCAGAGCAATTAGACAAGAGAAAGACATTCAAGGATTCCAAATAGGAAAAGAAGAAATTAAACTGGCTCTATTCGCAGACTATATGATAATAAATATACAAAAGCCTAAAAGCTCCATAGAAAAACTACTCAAAATAATAGACCAGTTCAGTAAAGTAGCAGGATACAAAATCAATGCACAAAAATCAGTAGCCTTCCTATATGCAAACACCGAATCTGAAGAAGAAGAAATTAAGAGATCCATCCCCTTCAAAACCGAAACCAAAACAATCAAATATCTGGGAATAAATCTAACAAAACACATAAAGGACTTATACAAGGAAAACTACAAAACTCTGTTGAAAGAAATAGAAGAAGACACAAGAAGATGGAAAGGCATCCCTTGCTCATGGATTGGAAGGATTAACATTATCAAAATGGCAATCCTACCAAAAGCAATTTACAGATTCAATGCTATTCCAATAAAAATCTCAATGACATTCTTCAAAGAAATAGATCGACTACTGATGAAATTCATATGGAACCAAAAAAAGCCTCGCATAGCTAAAGCTCTACTAACTAAAAGGAAAGAAAACAGAGAAATTTCACTCCCTGATTTCAAACTATACTACAAAGCCATAAAAATTAAAACAGCATGGTACTGGAACAAAAACAGAAAGAAAGACAAATGGAACCGAATAGAATACCCAGAATTAAAGCCATATATCTATGAACAACTAATCTTTGACAAAGGAGCAAAGAAAATGCAGTGGAACAAGGACAGTCTATTTAATAAAGGGTGCTGGGAAAACTGGACAGCCACATGCAAAAAAATGAAGCTAGACTACTACCTCACACCCTGCACAAAAGTCAACTCAAAATGGATAAAAGACCTGGATGTAAGATGCGAAACCATAAATTGTATAGAAGAAAATATAGGCAAAATTCTACATGACATACATCTCAGCAAAATCTTGAAATACACATCCCTCAAAGCGAAGGAATTGAAAGACAAGATAAACAGATGGGATTACATCAAAATAAAAAGCTTCTGTACAGCAAAAGAGACATTAACCAAAACTAACAGACACCCTACCAACTGGGAAAAGATCTTTGCACACAATACATCTGATAAAGGACTGATAACAACTATTTACAAGGAACTCACACAACTCAACAAAAACAAAGCCAATAACCCAGTCAAAAAATGGGCAGAAGAGCTCAAAAGGCACTTGTCCAAACAAGAAAAGCAAATGGCCAACAGATACATGAAAAAATGCTCAACATCACTTATAATCAAGGAAATGCAAATCAAAACCACTATGAGATACCACCTCACACCTGACAGGATGGCACACATTAAAAATACAGGCAACAACAAATGCTGGAAAGGATGGAGAGAAAAATGAACTCTTCTACATTGCTGGTGGGAATGTGAACTGGTCCAACCAGTATGGAAAGCCATATGATGATTCCTCAAACTGCTAAACATGGAGCTTCCATACAACCCAGCAAAACCACATTTGGGAATTTACCCAAAGGACACAAAAACACTAATCCGAAAGGATACATGCACCTGTATGTTCATTGCGGCACTGTTCACAATAGCAAAGGTATGGAAGCAACCCAAATGCCCAAAAATAGATGATTGGATCAAGAAGATGTGGTACATATACACAATGGAATATTATTCAGCATTCAAAGAAGATAAACATATGCAATTTGCAGCGATGTGGATGGAATTAGAGGGGATCATACTCAGTGAAATAAGCCAGAAAGAAAGAGAAAAATATCGAATGGTTTCACTTATAACAGGACTATAAGGAAACTAAATAGGAGAGAGACACTCAGAGGGTGGGGGGGAAAGGTGGGGAGAGGGAAGGATAAGGGCACAAAATGGAATAGAAAAGAACACAAGAGGCCATGGAGATGGATCATAGGTGAATTGGTGGTCGGCTACCCAAGGGGAATACAAAATGTAAAAGACATAAATATCAATAAAAATATATATTAAAAAAAGAATTATGTCTGTGAAATAATACATTATCAGTGAATTATAGTCCTCTCCTTTATATTTTACATATAAAATATTTGGGGGATATTTATTTGTTGCATGATCTTGAGCATACAATACTATTTCTTTGAACCTTCCTTTCTTCATTCTTGAATGATCATAATAATCATTGTGCTCAACAGGCCTCCCTGGTGGCACAACAGGTTAGCACAGCGCTGTGGAGCTGTTGGAGGCTGCTGTGTGAGTTTCATGCCGCAGGGGGAGACTCCCACATGGCGTGGCAGACCTCTCCTGCCTCGCCCGCTGCTACCCTCAGCAGTGTATTTCCATCAATCTGCCTGTTCTGCTCCCCATTCTGTCTCTGGTGAACTGTCACCATCTCACACCTCTAACTTGCACCCCAGCTTGTATCAAAAATAAAATTAAAAAAAAAAATGTGCTCAACAATTCATGTGGTTTATGTGAATACCAAGTGAGATAAACATAAACATTTTCAAAAATTATGAATCCATATTAAAATGTAAGGTGAGGGCCTCCCTGGTGGTGCAGCGGTAGAGCGCTGTGCAGTGGAGCTGTCGGCAGCACACGATGTGAGTTCAACGCCCAGCCGGGGAGAATCCCACATGGTGTGGCAGACCCCTTCTGCCTCGGCCGCTGCTCCCCTCAGCAGTGTATTTCTGATCTGCCTATTCTGCTCCCCACTCTGTCTCTGGTGAACCTTCTTGCCGCCTCATGCCTCTGGCCTGTACCCCAGCTTGTATGTATAAATAAATAAATTTAAAAAAAAATGTGAGTTCAGAAACTAAAACTTTCTCTACTTCTTAGATTTTCAATTAATACTATTTGATATATTTAGGACAATAGTAAAAATGTTTGGTATGACAGAAAAAAACATGGATTTGAGCCAGGAAAATTATTATTTATTGTTATTATTTGAATATCTGCATTCAATTATAGCCTGTACTCATTCTTGTAAATGTGACTGCACTTCATAGGAATTATTTAATGTGAAATTCTATTCATGTAATTATTGTATAGTGTCAAGTGGTATCATTTTATGTTATTTCAGGCATTATTAAAAGAACATGGTGACAGAAAATTAAATACATGCTTTTAGATTTTCTGTTCACCCATTACTGATGTTCAGATTTCTCAAATATTTTTTTCTTCAAGTTGGTTACTCCAATTTTGTAGTGAAATAATATCTTAGCTAACATGAGGACCTCACACCTCAGTGGCTCCATGGTAATTAAAGGGGAAAATATAACATGTTTACCATGATATTCTCCTCACTTATGAATTTAATAAGGCTACTAATTGATAGTTTGAATTCCCATTAAAATATGACTTATTAAAGCTTAGTTAGCTGGTCAGTTCCTAAATGCTCAAAGACCACTTTAAAAATAAAGGGTTATTTGATTTCAGGTAAAACATAAGTTTAGAGAACACTAATCAGCAAGTAGACATACTACCATTGTAAAAATATTCTTAAATCCATTTTAAAAAATGTAAACGACTTGCCTGAGTAAAGTACAGCAATTAACATAGTACCTCACCCATAATCAGCTCTCAGTAAATATTTGTAACTTATACTTTGACTGAAAATGCTCTTGCTATGTTCCTGTTTTCCTGATAGGAATTTTTTTTTTATTATGCAAGTAAAGCACATGAATTAATCAAGCAATTAACACAAACACATTCATTACTTTCTAGTGAAATTTTCTTCAATCTTTTGTTTAAAAGTGATAAATAGAATTTTTATTGCACTGAAGAAATCTGTTTAATGCTGATACAGCAAGAAGAGGACATGATTCCCTTTACTAGTTCAACTCCAAATGTTCACAGACACTGGAATCTGTTATCTTCTATTTCCTATGGAGCAATGGGATAGATTTCATAGCTTTCTGCAAGAAATCTGTATATGAGTATATATTCCCACAAACCAATCTGGACATGAACACACACATCACTCACATGCACAAATAACTCAAAGCTTTTGTGCTAAGGAAGGAGTCACCCTAACTGCTGCTCATAAGATTTCAATAACAAGTAAACTGAGATCTTTACATTTAGGTAGAACCTGGAAAACTATCTCACAGGTATAGCTGCAGAGGGCAATAAGCTAAGTGTAAGTACCGGGATACAGTGTAAAATGCCATCAGAAGTCTCTCATACATTTAGAAGTTCTAAAAATATGGACTTAGTAGAGTATTAGATGAAAGAATATTTTGATAAATGGCTAAAGTTATTTACAGAATCAAACTACAAAAGATAATGGTTGCATTTATACACCAAGAACCATATTATCTAGTTAGTAATAATTGAACCCAGATCTTTATGAATATTTCAACAAGCAAAAATGTTGGGCTTAGTGAGTGGGTGTATATCCCTGTTTCTATTTTATTTCCAAAGAAAGAAAGAAAGAAAGAAAACACCAGGGAATGGGTATCAGAGGATACCATTTTACAAATAAATTGATATTTTGCAAGGTCGATTAACTTGCCTGACATTACATTACCAGTAATTGAAGAAGCAGGGCTTTAAAGTCATATCTATCTGATCTCCAAATTTTGTGCTTGAAACATCTTCTAAATATACCAGGTCTTGTAAAAACTAATCTTATTTGAGATAAATGTACCAGATGTTGAGGAAGTATGCAAAATTATTTCTAAGTGTGCACTTTCCTTAAGAACTGATACATTTAGAACTGGAAGTCTACAGTGTTATGTGCAATAAGCGGGTGAAATGAAAAATGTACTATTGACAGATTAGATGGAGGGAAAATTACTTATATATTTTGAAGCTTTCAATAATTTTAGATAACATGTTTTTGAAAGCTAAGTATTGAATGGGTTACCTAATTATCATGCTCTCAATGGTAGCATTATTTTCCTTTATCGATAAGATATACTGATCCATTCTATATGACTCTGAATAACAGTCACCTTATTTCCTTTCCTGGCAGGAGTATCTACTCTGAGATTGTCACATATTCCCTTATCTTAAATTTTTATATATCTTAGTACTGAGCTTCCCAAAAGGAAACCAAATGCTAACATACAAAACCAAATGTTATAAGGCTTAAAAGCTCCCAAAGAGAAAAAATAAAGTCAGGTGACAGAATGTTGAAGATAATTTTGATTTAACCCTTAAATTAGAAAATGAAAGTGAAAGCAAATTTTGAAAATATCAACAAACATTTGCGGCAGGTGTCTAACAGAGGGCATTCTAAAAGGTCTCCAAACAAACATCGTTTCCCTCAAATAGGTTTCTTCAATACCTGTCCCAGAAAAGAGTAAGAAGGAACCCACAGTATTCACTGAAATTATCACACACGTGATTAGAAATTATACTCTCTGACCCATGGGGGAGAATATAGTTGTGTAAAAACTAGCAGGCAACCATAAATAACAGATATTCTGCAGGGTGGAGGGAGGAAGAGGGACCAAAACAGGGGAGAAAAGAGCACAAGGGACTATAGTGATGGTTCACGGGTGAATTGGTGGTGGGAAACCTAAGGGGAATACACAATAATGTAAAGGATATAAATGAATGAATGAATGAATAAATATCACAGTGGTCTTCTCGAGAGTTTGGCAGTAATAAAACAAGAGGCGATGAGACTTGCTGAGGCTTCCATATGCCTGGTGAAACTATATGGAGAACCATGCCATCTTCAACTATAACTCTTTATGAAAGATTCTGCTAAAAGTTCATAAGGGTTTTTATTATATCCTATGAATCCCAATAAAGAGACTTGGAGTTGAGGGGATAGACAGAAGTCTTGGCAATGATAAGCAAGCAATAAATATTGAACCATCATGGAAATTCGAAATGTTTCTTTTTCTCTTGAAAGGGGCCCTCATGACTTGGAGGATCAAACCAAATGCAAAAACAAAACATCTTTGCAGACCATGACAAGTAGAAAATGAAAACAGATCCAGATAGAGTAGAAGCAGGGACGATGCCACATCATCAACAGATGACTAATTATCCAATATCTATTTCCCTTGTACTCTGACCCATTTCTATTCTCCACCCCACAACTAGGAAAGAAAGGGCTTGGAAGAAAGATACTGGAAACAACAACAACAACAAAAACCACTCATTTACAAGTAGCTAATGTAGAAGAGGAAATGATCAGACTTCCCACATCTTTATTTTACCTCCCAGAAGTCACATACCTGGGGTATGCTGGGAGAAGAGGAAAGGAAAAAGTTTAAAATGTGACATGAAACTGTAGTGTGGTTAGCACTTGACTTGTAATTTATGTAAAAATGGCAAAGCTGGGATTTTCTTAATATGTTAATGAGATAATAGAAAGTCCACATTGACAAAAGCACAGCTGAATTCAATAATCAGAAAATAAAAAAAATGAATTATGTTTATATTTTAATGAGACTGCTTAATAAATTATGTATTTGAATAAATGAATGAAGTATGAATGCAAAAATATGTGAATGACAACATGGAGGAAGGTATATGTCTTATATTAGCCTTTTTAGGATCTCTATTTTAGAACTTTCTAGGAAGCAACAGTATACTACTTATTATTATTCTGAGTCCCATTTTATTAATTTTCTTCTCTTAAAACATGATGAGTTTATTTAGTTATCCCCAATTCCCTAGAAATTTTGATCCCCAAAGTAGGATCCTGACATCAATGATGCATGAGGATAATTCTTTGCCTTAGCAGCTCTACAATTAGGAGAATGATACTTTCACACTGTTAATGTGATAGACTAAAAGTTTCACAAGACTAAAGTATTTTCTACTCATGACTTTTAATATATCTTAATGAATTATATGAGATGGACTACACAATAAATATAATCAAGGATAAACTAAAATCGCAAATGTAGCATCTTTAATAGTTATGTGATTCAGTATTATAAAATTTATGACAGAAGAATATATTTAGAAATCTAATCCCTTTTATACAGGTGTAGAAGACTAAATTTCAGAAAAGGCTAAATGAAATGCCAGGGTTCACAATAAATGCAGAGCTGGATCAATAATTCAAGCCTCTTCACTTCTGAGCATGTCTGTATTCTTGCCCCTTAACCACCCTGGTAGTAGTAGAGCCTTATCAATTGGTCAAAGTAAAATATACATTATCAGTTGGCTTGTAAATTGATATAACTGTGATCATGGCTATAAAGCATCAGAGATATTTTTTCTAAAACAAAATTTATTTATACTCCCGAGTTTGTATGCACGGGTCATATCAAGAACCTAATATTGAAAGGTTCATTGGAAATCAAACCTCAGAAGCACAATCACTGCTATCAATGAGTAAGAAAGAAAACAAGGGAGCAAAGGGATTATCTAAGAAATCCTACACTGTCAAAAGTTAACAAGGATGTAAAATAATGGTGTTTCATTAGAAAAAATAAATCACAAAAAACTCACCAACAAGTAAATGTCATACAATTGAAGGACCCAGCAGTAGACTCAATGAGACCAAGGGAAGAATCAGTGAGGAAAAAACAAACAAAAAAGAACAAGGATAACAGTAATGAGACTTTCCTCATATCTCACTGCCACCACAATATCGATGGGGTGAGCGCTGAATCCTATCATTTGGAGCTTCTTATTGTTGCCCACAACTGTAGTAAATATGGTCAAAAGGAAAACAAAAAAAAAATAAATGTGTTGAAAATCATGGAAAAAGCGAAGCCAACTCAGGTATCAATAGCTCAGGAAAATTGAAGTGAATGCATGGCTTTAAGACAAAACATCAGCTAATCCAAGAAAGCTTTTATGTTGATAGATAGTTGATAAATAAATTCTACCAAGTTGACTAAACTCAATATTTTACATATTTGAGCCCTTAAATGGCTACAACTACCTGTTCAGTTTTTATTAAGGATTACTTGAAAAACATGATGACATTAAAAAGCTTGTTATGATCTAGGAGTTATACGCCATGGTAGAAAGTTCTACTTGTTAAAGATCAACATAAATATTGAATTCTAGCTTCATTTAGAAACTTTATTGTTAATCTTTTAATAATATCACTCACCTTATGATTAAGCAAACTTCTACCATTCTAATTTATTTGAAAATACATTAAGAGCAAAATTAAAAAACATATTTTAACCTTGGTTCCCATGAGGTATGCTTAAATAAATGTCAGCAATGGCTAGCATTTGGGAGGCTGCCTCATTCATCTCATACAGGAAATGCAATTCTAAATTTCTTTTTAGAGGATTATATTATAAACACATCTGTAAATTATGAGACTTGAAAACTTCAGAGCAACCTGAGTTTTTAGAAATTCATCCAAAGAGTAGAGTTGCAATCTTAAGAAAAAAGATTATCTTTCTTTGTAATGAACATTAAAGTAAAGATAATAAAACATAATTGGTTTGCTGTCGATAAAAGCAAAATTATTTAAAAGACTTGTTTTATGCTATGTCACTTCTTGGCTGTTCATTCAGTGTGGCTCATCAGATGGAGTTGTCTCACGTGGCAGTAACAGAATTCAGCATTGACTTCCTTCACAGATGGGTTAATTAAATTGGGATCTAAGTGTGCTCAGGAAAGCTGGGTCACTGTGTGTGCTCTCTTTCCCAGGCCCTATACCTCCCAAATCAAACCAGATGATTGAAGAGCTCATTTTTTTAGTTAAATAATGCGTACTACTGTAGCTTGTTTCTCTTTGTCAGTAAAAAACTTCTTTAAGGCAATAAGTTTATACAGCTCTTGACAATATCGCTGTGAATGAGAAATTAATCACCATTTTCTAATTTAGGAGGAAACCCTTCAAGCCTTTTTTTTAAAATAAAAAATATTTACCAATACTCATATTCTAGATTAACAATATATAATAAATATGTTGTAAAACACTACTTTTAAACTCTACAATGTTGCTGTTGGTTTCTATTTGAGACTTTGAACATTATATTTAAATTTCATTTGATTAGAGAGTATTAGTGCATTGCTTTCTATATATAAATTTATTTTGTTGAAATTACTTATTTAGTCAGAAATTATTTAGTGGCGGAAATTGTGTAACATTTACTTAAGCTTGTAATTCATTACGTGATCCAAATTTTACTAAACATGTCTTACCACTAGAAAAGTAAAACATTATTTTCTCTATATATGTGCAACTAAGTACAGTTTGCTTATTGTAATTCATAAATCACATGTTTTCAGTACACAGCTGGAAGGAAACTAAAGGACCACCAAATACTCATTATATCAGCTTGAAAACTGACAAATGTTCACTTTATTTTATTTAAACATAAAAATAATCAGTTAAAATAATATCAGGGTTTCTGAATTTTCTGACTATCCCTCAGCAAGCTAGCATTAATATCTAAGTAAAACCCACAAAGACATTGCATTTTAATTTCCTCCCATGGAATGCATTTCACTAAATATGCTTCCTTTAAAATATCTTACATCAGAACTACAGATACTTTTGGTGGAGTACAGAAAGAAATTCCAATAACTGGGGGAACTCATTAAAAATGTTTAGATGAAGCTGCAATGTACACATTTAATAACAAAGGTATTTAGATTTCTGATAAAATTTTTTAAGTGATAAACATACATCAGTCTCAGACTTTTTGTCTCAGACTTTTTCCATGAAAAAATTTGAAGAAAGATATCTGGTGATGTTCTTCTATATGTTGATAACTTTTGTAGGTAAAGTTATCAGAAATAATAAAATGATTTTAAAAGCATGCTACCACTTCAACTATTGGAAAATACTCTTTAATAGATATACCACTATAGCAAGAGATGAATAAGAAATATAAGCTCTGGAATGATAAACTGTTAGCTATTACAGGCAATTATTAAGGATAGATGAACTTAAATACTGTAATAAATAAGATATCTAAACAATAAATTCTTCATTTCACATTTTTTGCTTGTAATAATTAGAAATTTAAATTTTAATGGTCTGAAACTTAGATTTTCAAATGAAATATAGTAAGGATATTTTTGTAAATAATAAAAATTAAATAAGATAGCATTAATAAGAGCTAAAAAAGGGAAAGTGACAGAAATAGCAAGTAGAGAAAAATCCTGAATATACAAAAGATGATATAAAACAAATAACAAGTTTCTAAAGGAAAACATAATGACACAAATAATTTTATACTTTTATTGAAATGAACTCAAAATATTAATATAAAGATATATGAAGATTAAATTTAAAAAAAATAAAGATTTTAAAATGAACAGAATAGTTATAGTTTTATTACTTCAGGAAGTGTGACAAACAAATGTGACAAATGTGACAAACAAATTTAGAAGGGTAATGTAGATTCTATATTTAAAATGTATAAAGGCAGAGCAAAATATTATTATTCTTTATAATATATACTTTTTTCTGCATTTCTACACCCTTTAGCAGTCTTTCAAGGAACCTCCAAGGAATAAAGGAAAAATCAGATTATACCAGGGATGTACAAAGTAAAAAAAAAAAAAAAAAAAGTTTATCTTCAGTTATTTGACTTCCAAATGGGAATTAATTAAAAATTCCTGGAAAGAACTCAAAAGAAGATTCAAATATGCTTGAACAAAGCCGTAAAGGACTAGAGGGAATGAATGAAGGAAGACCCTGCAACCACACTTCTGAGAAAGGAGGTCAGAGTCACCTGTCCTGACAACAGGTCTACAACTGTGCGAAGAAGGCCTGGGAATGTGAAAAATATTAAAGACCAATAAAATAAAATTAAGAGCCCAGAAATAAAGCTGCATATTTATGAAAAGCTAATATACAAAGTATATGGAACAAGGAAAAGCCTCTTCCTTCAATAAATGATGCTGGGAAATTGCATAGCCACATGCATTATCTAGAATGAAACAAGAGCATTATCTCACACCATGCATGAAACTCAATTTAAAGTAGATAAAAAACTTGAATGTAAGACCTGAAACCATAAAATACATAGAAGAAAACTTGGCAAGACACTCAATAACATAAACCTCAGAAACATATTTGCGGATTCATCTCCAGCAGCAAGGAAAAATATAAACCCCTGGGACTATATTAAACTAAAAAGATTCTGTACAGCCAAAAGAGACAATGACTAAAACAGAGACACGCTGCTGAATGGGAGAAAATATTTGGACACTATTCATGATAAGGAATTGATATAGAAGATTTACAAAGAGCTTATGTAACTCAACAGAAAGAACAAATAACTCAATCAAAAAATGTGCAGAGAAGCTAAACAGGCATTTCTCCAGAGAAAATATGCAGATGAAATGTATTAAAAACTGTTCATCATCACTTATCATAAGGGAAATGCAAATCAAAACCACAATTGTGAGAATGGACCATATTAAATGGACCATATTAAAAACAAGCAAAAAATAGAATCAACAAATGATAGTGAGGTTGTAGAAAAAAAAGTACTCATTACACTGTTGGTGGGAATGTAGATTGGTCCAGGCCCTATAAAAAAGAGTGAAGAAATGCAAGTCCTCAAAAGACCAAATAATCTACCATATGACTCAACAAGTCCACTCCTAGGTATCTATCCAAAGAGCACAAAAACAATAATTTGAAATGATACCTGCACTCCTATGTTTACAGCAGCACTACTTACAAGAGTCAATACATGAAAACAACCAAAATGCACAAGAATGATGAATGAATCATGAGTATGTAGTGTATACACACAATATATCAGTACTAAGTAATCAAAAATTAGAAACTTATGCCATTTGTGGCAACATGGAGAGAACTGGAAGGGACTGTTCTAACTGAAGTGAGTCAGAATGAGAAAGAGAAATGCCAGATGGTTTCAGCTATACCTGTAATCTGGAGAAATTGAACAAATGATCCGACCAAGAGAAACTGTAAGGCTCACCCTTGAAAGGAGAAAATAGATATGCTTTCTATTGTCAGGAGTGGAGGGGTAAAGAGAGGTGACTGTAGAAAATGGTGGAGGTGGGGGCACACTTTGGAGCAGAGGAAATTATAATTATCACATCTAAAGAGAGAAAACTATTTTGCAAAGATAAACAAGGATGTTTTAAAAAATAATAATAAAATAAATTAATAATAATAAATTGGAACTGGGAGACTGCTGAAGCCACAAAGAGTTGAAAGAGACATTTGTCCATTGAAAGTTTAATGAGTAGACAAAGCAAGGAGCTAAGAATAATAACCGACTCCTACTCTATTCTTTTAAAGGGAGCTGTTGGTGTCACATTAAAAATAGATAAAAGTTTGCAGTTTTGGTAGTGTCTAAAGGCTCTCTATCAACAGTTTCCTGTATATTGTTCAAGGCTTACCTTGCAAGGTAATTAAATGTACCTTGAATGGGCATTTCAATACCTCACATAAATCAAGACAGAAAGAGGGGCTAAAATGGCTATATGAAAGGGGAAGCTCCAGAGAAGAATTGCACAGTGAGAGAAAACTGACATGAAAATACAATATTCTTGAAAGTTTCTCAACTATTTAGCATAATTACATAATAAGCAAAGGCATAAAATAACAAAATAGATGATAGATAAGGTGAAATTATAATAATTTTGTCCTTAACAGAACGTAAGTGCCAAATAAATGAAAGTATAGGAACACAGGGATTTAATCTATGTGAGTTTATATATAAAACCTGAGGATATAAATTAAATTTTGTCTTTCTAATTTATTTTACATATCCATGGGATATCCATAAAAATAGTATTTTATTAAGTCACAAATATTATGCAATAAACTCCCACAAAATTAGCATTGGGAAGGCAAAACTTTCCCTCTATCCTGTTAAGTACAGCGCCTGGGGATGTGTAAATTAAAGGCAAGAGATAGAGTAAAAATAGAAAACAAAAAAATATTCATATACATAAAAGAATGGTCCATTGAATGACTACTTTAATAGGGAAAACAGAGGGAGAAGGAAAGGTTTTTATGAAATTAATAGGTGGATTTATTTAGGAAAGAAAAATGGGTTTCTTGGAGAACAAACAGGTGATAAGAAAGTTTGGGATAATGCTTATGCAAGTATGAGTTATCTATAGTAGAAGAGAATTTATTATAATTTCACTCTTGCTCTCCATCCTGACAGTGAAGCTAAGTAACACAAAGATTTATAACAGTCTCATTTCCCAGACATTGCTACATTTAGTGAGATAAGAGAAGTTCATTTAGTATGATAAGGGAAGTTCCCAGAAGACTTCCTTTTGCATCTGTTGAATCTTCAATATTTTTAGCTTCAAATAATCTTCACACCAACTCTGGGCTTCCAAGTAGGCCGATCCATTAAATGTAGAGCTACAATTAGAATTTTCATGATAACAAAGAAAACTACATTCTGTTGAGTCAAAGACTGGCATCTCTAGTCAACAGAATTGGTCAGGGAAAAAAGTGAGTCCGTCACCCAGTAAAATAAACTGAATCAATCTTAATGATAACAGGGTAACAAATACAAATACCACGCAAAACAAACAAACAAACAATCAAAAAACATTTACATTCAAGAGACTGTACTGTCCGACCATAATGCTATCAAGTAAAATCAAAATGATATATTAACATGTCAAGAAAAATTCAAAAATA
The DNA here is from genome assembly GCA_004024925.1 of Scalopus aquaticus. Taxonomy (NCBI): domain Eukaryota; kingdom Metazoa; phylum Chordata; class Mammalia; order Eulipotyphla; family Talpidae; genus Scalopus; species Scalopus aquaticus. The sequence goes on from PVIJ01018711.1 coordinate 13,817, forward strand.
TCATAAATTAGAAGGCAAATAAGCTAGAATAAAAGATTGCAAGAAACATGACATATTGTATGTCATGTATAATGAGCTTATATATATTAATAAAAATAATTATAATATGGGCCTCCCTGGTGGCACAGCGGTTAAGCGCTGCAATGTGGAGCTGTGGGAAGGGGTGATGGGAGTTTGACACTCGGCAGGGAAGATTCCCACATGGTGCCGCAGATCTCTCCTGCCTCGCCCACTGCTCCCCTCAGCAGTGTATTTCTGTAGATCTGCTTGTTGTGCTCCCCGCTCTGTCTCTGGTAAAACCTCTTGCTGCCCCACGCCTCTGGCCTGTATCCCATCTTGTATGCATAAATAAATAAATCTTTAAAATAATAATAATAATTATTATTATTATTATTATTTTATTTCAGTAAATAAAGACAAAGAAAAGCAGAAAGGAAATGGAAATAGTCTTCATTGCTCACAGATTCCAAATTGTGAATTCATCTACCTACTAAAATTTGTCATCCAAAATCATATTGTCATTGTGTGTGTGTGTGTGTGTATGTGTGTGATCAATGATCCTGCTCAGAAAAGCAAAAACTGAATGTGTCTTACATGCCCCTTCCAAAGTCAGATTAAACACAGCAAAGTCACACCCTCATATCCATTTGCAGTGTATAAAAATTTCTTTTTTGTGGCCTTTTCAGTAGCATTTTTTAGTACTTTTTCATCATTTTTGTACTTTTTGCTGTTTAAATGCCCCATAAGTAGTGCTGAGTGCTAATAATCCCAAGCTCCAGAATACTGGGATGATGGCCAACAAGCACATGAAAATATTCGAAATCACTTATCAGAGAAATGCAAATCACAAACATAATGACATACCACCATACACCCATGAGAATGGCACCCAGCAAAGACTAACAAACAAAAACAGAAACAAAAATTGTTGGTGAGGGTGTGGATGTAGGAAAAGGAGACCTTTACACTCAGTGAGAATGTAGATTTGCCTAATTTCTATAGATACAGTGTGGAGTTTGCTCAAAATATTAAAAATAGATCTACTGCATGGTCCAGCTATTCTATTCCTTGATATTTATCTAAAGAACACAAAAACACTATTCAAGGGGATACACACACTCCACTGCAAAACTCTTTACAAAAGCCAAGTTATGGAAACAACCTGAGTGCCCAACAACAGATTAGTGTATAAAGAAGTGGTAATGTATGTACGCAATGGAATAGTTGGCTATACAAATAAATGAAACTTTGCTATATGCAACAACACGAATGGGACTAGAAGGGTTATGTTAAATGAAATCATATATAAGGAGAAATACAAATGCAGGATGATTTCACTCATATATGTAATACAAAGAAACAAATCAAAAGAACAGAAACAACTAAGCTAAAACATATTAGAGAAATATGACTGCACAATTGAGGGTACTGGGGGAGAGGGTTATAATGCGTGGAGAACAAAGGGCAGTTGGGGAGGATGGTGAATGGTATATCATCACATATACCATTTGGATGATTTGGTGGTGCATATGGTGTGGTCAAATGTATCCGTTCCCTCAAATCATGCACAGTATTGCAAACCAATATTATATTTTAAAAAACCTAAAAAAAAATACATTACAAAAAGAAGTTGACTTGTAGTTTAAAATAAATAAATTACATTTGAAGTCAAAGAAAAATGCTGTGATATGTTTGATAGATAAAGTGCGTCTGTGGTAAGGTTTATTTAGGCACAAGTTATAGTAATAAAGACCATAACTTCAATGTTAATGAATCAACCAGTTATATTTAATAAGGTGTCTAAACAGAAGCAAACATAAAATAAGATTATGTATTGCTTGATGAAAATGTGCTAACCAAAGACAAGAACCTAATCTTTTATTTTCTCCTAGAACTAATATTTCAGTATTGGCTAATTTAGTTTTAATTGTATTTTTACTAAACATAACTGTTACAAAATGAGTCATCACATAAAGGGCATTGCCATGACTTTGGCAATCCCCCCCCCCATTTACATACCACCACCATCTCGCCTTGGACTACTACTCCCAGCATGCCATGCAGCAATCTTTCTGAATGGGGGTGGGTAGCTGGGAAGGAGAAAGGTTTGAAACCAATATAAACATTTGAGGTAGAGCAAAGGAGGAAACACAAACATGGAGGGAGGCCGTTCCTGGTTATTTAGTACTTTTCAGCAGGTAGGATGATGGTAGCCATCATTTTGGCCTTGTGGTAGATTATATGGTGCATTGCACATTTTGGGTTTCTCCTTCTGTCCCAGTTCTCTGGGACCTCCCTAACCATTTTCCGGGAGGTGCCTTGAATTCTTAGCAAGCTTTTAGGCCTCAGATGCACTACTCTGTACTGACTGTTTGGCTGGGCATTTGACGAGGACAACATTGGTGATTTTTAGGGTTTGAGCTGGTGTCTTTTATTTAAAATCTGTTCTTGTATCTTTGGTACAGTTTCTTCAGGGATGAGTTATAGTGCCATTAACTATGCCCTTTGAATGTCACACCATTTAAATATCTTTGAGTATACTAAGAATCAGCTTTCTTTGCATTTGTGCATGGGTGCTTGGAGCTTTAGAACTGGCAAAATGCTTTTGTTGTTGTTGTTGTTGTTTGCTTGTTTTTCACTAATAGTTTTAAGTCTCTGGGTACCCCTTGTGTTTTAGTTTCATTACTACCATTAAAATAAGTATATTTGAAAAATGTTCTTTAGTTAGTAGTCAGGGATGTCCAAATCAAAAAATATATATATTAAGCCTGATTGTTTAAACTATCAGATTCAGAAAGAGCTTTTTAAAAAGTTCATCAGTGTTGAGAGCATTGTTAAATCATTTCTGTGAGAGATATATAGACTGGTATAGCCTTTTGAAAAAACAAATAGCCTATATGAACTAACGGTCTAACACTCGTTCATAAAGTTTTGGTCTGTAATTCTTTACGAAATCACTATATCTATGGACAAACCTTTTTCTTATAATGTTTTAATTATAGTATTATCCCTAAGAGACAGACACATAAAACTAAACTTCTAATTTTCTCCATTCTGTATTTAGGTGGAAGCACAACACAGGTCTTTTCAGAAACAGGAAAGAAGAAATTGCTGGCAAGGAAAAAAAAAAAAATCTCTACCAAAGAGAATAGTGAACCAAAGAGATTTACTGCTTTCAGAGTAACTAAAAGCTGAAGTTTAAAAAGAAAAAGAAACCATGGTTGTTTCTCAAATAAAGATCTACTAAAATGTTCTCTTGAACAAACAATGAACAGAAATGAGGGTGACTTGTCTTAAAACAAGACTCTCATGAAGTGTTTGACTAACACAATGCTGAATAAAGATTCTTTTAAATAACAATTGATTAGTTTGTTCCCCTTAAGAATACTTTCAGTTCCTTTTCTTACAGTTTGAATGGCTGCTCAAGTCTCAACTATTCAGCATTTAATTCTATACAAGCTTTGCAATTCAAGGCCCATTTTTTTTTTTTTTTAAGTTCTAGTTCTTTAGAAGAGTTCCTTTACTACCCAGGGGCACCTCACCTTTGGAAAAAAATACTAAAATTCTAGGAAAGAGGATATTTAAAATGCAAATATTTTACTCTTAAGTTTTATGGCAAGCACAATTATTTCATTGTTTTAATGTTATCATGTACAAATTTTAGATGCAAGAAACTATCAAATTTTCCCTATAAGAAAGCCTCCACTATACTTATGATGTGTTTCTCTATTACTACATAAATATATTACTTACAGGTAGACATTACTACTGAGATATTTGGATGTAGAGAAACAGTAATATAAATCCAACTAGCATAAGTTTATTTGTTAGAAAATACACCCAATTTTTAGGCAACAGTATTCCCTGAAATAATAAAGAGTACTTATTTAACAGGTGATTGTACCTATGGAGCTATCTTGAAACATTAAAGAAAAAACTAAATAAGAAGGCACTACAATTACTGTCAGAGGAAAACTCAAAATTAAGTAAATGTGTTCATGCAAGTGTGGTTGTGTATATATGCACAAATATTTCAAGAGACATGTAATTAATGCCAAGGAAATGTTTTCTGTGAGCAGAATCCCACAGCTATGCTTCATTCTATTAAAATGCCACTCTTGAAAGTAGTTATCTCTTTAATATGTTTGTAGTAATGTATGTTCCTTCCTGAAGTTATACACAAAAATGATGAAGAGTAAAATCAATGAAGCGTAAACAAATCTTTTCAAAATCTTCTTACTTTGAAAAAAATACATTCATAGTGAAGAACAATAATTTGTTCTTCATATTATTTTTCTCTAAGAAAATTATGTAGACGTTTGAGGATCCAAGCGTTATTTAAAATATTTTGCCTGGTGACTAGACTCCATTTTTTTTTCATATCACCAAATATCACCAATTATTCTTACAGTATACACCAAGAATACACTAGATAAACACACTCATGTATTTGATAACCCTTTGTCTTTGGAATGGAGAAGACTCAAAAAACCCTGATCACAGTTGTGTAACAGTGGCATCTCCATAAAATGGGGAGATTCTAGTTTCCCACCCTACCTAACTGAGGGGAAAAACTCAGCAGTGGGGAATATATAGGACACTTGGAGAGACAATAAAGGACTTTCTTGCTTCCCAGCTTTGGACTAGCATCAGGGACTAGAAGGACATGAAGAGACAAGTGGAGAAAAGAAATGTAGAAACACTTGAAAGAGACATGTGGCGGAGAGATAGACAGGGAGCCTGAAACTGCCGGCTGTTATCTTAAGTCCTGCTTTTAATTTTAATTTTGCTACTGTTACAGGGCAGGGAGAGGGGCACCCCAGAACCCCCAAACCTGCCTGCTCTAAATAGGTTCTGCCATCCACCACATCAAGACAAAACATATAAAACCTTTCATTGGAAGGAACTTTAATATGATTAGTGTTCAATTCAGAAAAGACAAAGAATGTAGTTTCCAAATCAAGCACCCAAAGTTACCCATCCCCTTGTGGGTGAAAGTCCACTAAAATAGGGTGGAAAGGCCTAAAAGTCTACAAGTCTAAAGCACCATCTGGTGGGGACCCATAGAAAAGGGTCAGAAACAGCCAAGTCTGGGAGGAAAAGAGCAAATTCAAAATCAAGATAAAAGCTGCCATTATTTTTTAATATATATTTTTATTGTAATTTATATCTTTTATATTTTGTATTCCCCTTGGGAAACCTACACCAATTCACCCGTGACCCTCTCCTTAACCTCCCCATAGGGTGTCTCGCCCATATCTGTTTCAACCCTTCCAGGACCAAAGAGCAAGCAAAGTTTCTTCACACATCTCTCTGCTCCACCTGCCTCCTTCAGGTCTTCTGGCTCTCCATCCTGCTTCCTTCCTTTTTCGCCAGCTTCTTCTCCACCCTACTCAGTTCCACCCTCCCTTGGGTGGGGCAAGGAACCTGGAATCTCCCCTTTTACCGGGTGACCACCCTGTTACACTACTTCTGTCCTACACTTGCCTGGCCCTTCTGCCTCCTTCCTATGGTTGCATGCCAGAAGGAACTTTAGACTTATGACAAACCTTGTTGTCCCTCCCCTCTTAGGGTCAACTCTGGTTTTGTGGTTATTTACCCATAAGGGGATAGGTAAATTTCTGTGTTTCACTGAGAAACTGTATTATTTCCCTTCTCTCTCCATGCAAAATCATTATGTTAAAAATCTTTCACATTAATGAGTATGCTTTGCTTTTGTATAGTGGATGGCCACATCCCTTTAGAGCATTTAAGTTTGGGGGACCTAGGATCCCACAGTCTGCCAGCAAATAGTTTGGCACTATTGTTGGTAAATCCCTAAATTCTTAACGACTGGTTACTTAAAATATCTTTAACAAATGACTAGCTAGCTGTCAATCTTGATTCTGTGTCTCAGATGAAGCATTTAGTATTGGCAATCTGAGGAAGGTAGTGACTGACTTACTAGCATTAGAAGTACTCAATTATCATGAGAAATACTGCCTCAAATACTTAAGTAATCACAGAATATTTGTTCTCAAAAATAGAGTATTTATTAGCTTTGTTCTATTAGTTCTGCCTCAAAATATCTAGCTGTCAAGTTGTCATGTAATATTTTCAGAGATGTATAAAAACTATGTTTTGGATGTTATGTAATGTAAAGGTTGTCACCTAAGACCATACCAGATTTATATTTTAGAAAATGCAAGATGTAATAGAAAGAGATAAATCAAATAAATGACAATGATGGGTCTCAGGGTGCGCTACTCTAAAACATGGCATGTTCAATATCCTAAATTGAAGTAGTTTAAGAAAACAGAAACAGGAAATCATGCTGACTTTTGCCCACCTCACCTTCCTTCCACAAAATAAGCTCATAAAACTTCCATGAAATTGGTTTCTTCATTGTACCAAGAGGACTGACGATATCCTGTTGGAACAGCCTGGCACAACTGAGTCCTCCATCCCCATCCTCCTCAGGGAGGCCAGTACTACCTCAGGCTGTGTGAAAACTAGGCAATTTTCCCCACCAGATTGAGGAGTAGAACTCTGTCTCTTGTTGTATTGAACTGGCCCAGGCTGGTGGGGATGATGCCTATACAATTCTATGGTCTGAACTCTGCCCTGACATCCTGAGTGGAGTGGCCATTTTGAGAACTTTTAAAAGGGAACATGTGTATGGGCTTGTTCTCTATAGTATTGGAGCTGCTGCAGAGCTTTACCCCCTGAGGGTGGGGCTGGGGGGCTGGAGGGAGCTGCAGTAGCTGGCCTTTGCCACACTCTTGCTGGTTCTTACAGCTGTCCCTCTACTTCACACCATGGGACTAACCAGACCTTCTCCATCTCTCTCTACCCTATTGGATAAAATGAATCTTTTTTTTTTCCTTTTTGCTGTACCAAAGGCCCTCTTGTTTGCATTTGCAAATGTAAATAAATTGATGCAATAATTAAATCGACATAATTAACAGGAGAAAAAAAATCATACAACTGGAATCCCAAAGATATGAGATCTAAATTTGGGGCTGAGCAATTTGGAAAAACAAAAATAAAAACAATAACACACACACACACACACACAAAAAAAAAAAAAAAAAAAAAAAAAAAAAAAAAAAAAAAAAAAAAAAAAAAAAAAAACAAAAACGAACCCAGTTAAGCTAATCCTTTCTTCCTAGTTATTTTGTCACCATTTACTATACAAAGCCCAACTTTCTCTGTCTTGTCAGTTCTTTACAAATTTATTATTTCTTTGTCTAAAAGTCAAAGATCTGAAATCCTTTTCTTTTGGTCATTTCTTCCAGTTTTCATTCTGTGAACAGAGTGCAAATTATACTGAGACAACCCCACCCGATTATAGCAGGCAAGACAACAAAGTCATCTGCATAGACTGGAGGTCAGAACAGGCTCCACCCTGTAGCCTGTGCAGGAATCTGCTCTCGAAGTGTAAACCTGCCTCTGAATCCAAACTAAAAGCCAAGGCATCAAAAAAATATTTTAAGGGGAAACCTATCTTTTGCATTTCCACAGTGAATTTTTTAGTAATCAGGGAAGTGATTAAACTCTTAAATTTACCCTCCTCTGTGCATAGATGATACCAACAGTTCTTTAGGTCAAGATAATTTAGAGAACTAATAGTTCTAAGTTTATAGATGAAAATGAAGCCCCTCTGCCAAGAATGATTACATTTTTGACATCAATGACTCACTGTTCCTAACTAACTAAGCTGAAATGTGTGATGGTTTGGTGTCACTTCTCACAGAGTAAAATCTGTTGGAGTGTTTCCAGGGGTACAAATTTTCACTTCGATTATTTGTTTTCTATCACTGAGACCTTTATTTCAGTCAACAATTCTCTTATGAAAGCTTCCATGTACATGCAAAAATATCAGACTCCTATACTTTTCTCACATTACTCTATCTTTGTCAGTTCAATTTTAGGGTCCAGGGATTCTAATACGGTAAAGGAAAAGTTATTCCTCCTCCACAATGCAATATATCTGTTTAGTAAGATATAAGTCCTCAAAATTTGTTTATTTCTTATTGCATCACCATTTTACCACATCTGTCTAGACATTTTACCCTACACTATATCCAATATGGTGCCCAGGTCAAACTATACCAGTTCTCACGCTGTTCTGTCTCTTCTATATAACCCATATTGAGCACTTTACTTAAAATATCTCGCCTCCTTTTGCTTCCATTCCAACCCCTACTCATTGTTCAAGACTCAATGATTGCTTCTAGGAAGTGTGACTGACTTCTACAAGATGGTTAAACAAACACGAGTTTGAAGAAGAAAATGAGAAGTATGATAGAGTTAAGTACTGAGGCGACATTTAGGATGGATGGGTGCACAGGAAATCCCCCTATACCCCTCTGGATTCTTCAAGCTAGTGAATAACTACATTTCAATTTAATTATTTTAGTCAATAACTCAGAAGGCCCAGGATCTCCCTGATTGCTCCTTAGGAACTTTTACAAAATCCCATGGACTCATTGGAGAGTATCAGATTGATAAATGAAAAAAAAGAAGTCTAATAATATGTATATCTCTTGTACATAAGGGAGAAGCTCACTAAGACATAGTAATTTATCTGTATGACTTCACTTACCACCTTAAATAACCTCAACTATGACAAAAGACATTGGGGATAGAATTAAATAAACTTCAACATTTCTTTTGAGAAGAGACAAACACACAGTTCAAGGTTAGATGCAGTCTATGAGAAGCTGAAAATAACTCTATTAGTCATCAGTAATTGACCTAAGCATGGAATTCCAATTGAAGACTTTAGTAACAAGAATCACCTGGTTAAATGGGTACTAGGCTTACTTTTAGCAGTAGAGGAAGGATTGGGATGGGTTCAGGAGGCAGGAAACTGGAGACCAATATATCATTGAGAGACTACTATCTTAGTTCAGGTCTCTGGGAATCAGAAAAAAAATAGAGAATTTTAATGGGATTTCAACAAAAGCTAAATAAATGGGTTTAACTGGAAGCATTCCTATATTCTGAAATCATATACAGACATTTTTGAAGGGAATGATCATATAGAATATATATTCTCTATGTTTTGCTGTATTAAGTTACCAATAATAAATCAGCCCATGACATAAAACTTAAATCTTACTCTAAATGAAAATATGAGTTTTCATTTTTCCTATGAAGCTTATGTTTCAGGAGTTGTTCTGTAAATGGCAATATACTTATTTTTACAATAAGGACTTGAATGTAATAATTATCTTATTTTCCTAAAGCAAAAGAACTGTTTATATATTGCATTCATATACATATGTCCCATTACAGTGATTTATCATTAGTATATTAAAGTCTGTAGCAACTATGAGGAGAAAATTCATCATTTTCATTTCAAATTGTGAATATTATTTAAATGTACATATTTACATATAGAATCTTATATAAATTTATCATGCATTAAATTACAGAAATTGAATGAAAATATGTTCTTAAATTATATTCACAAAGAATTGAAAAACTCTGGATTTTGCTGTTTTTATTTAAATCACTTCTTAGGCAACTTAGGTAAATGTGATAAAGAAGCTGAATATTCTCAATAGTTGCTTTTACCACTTTTAACTGCAATATAAGCCTCATCTATCACATAAGCTTTAGATAAGATTTTTCCAGTTACATGTCATATGCATAGATCCATCAATTTTAATGAATTATTAAAATGACTACCTTTTAATTTAATTATTTTAGGTAATAATTAAGAAGGACCACAATCCTCTGATTGTTCCCGAACTTTTAGCAAATTCCAGGGACTCCTTGGCAAGTAGCTAGTAAACCAGTATAATCCTCATTTTTATAATAAAGTGAAGCCTGTTAGGTTTGTTCGAAGAACAGAATTGTGATCATTACAATAATATTTTATTTATTACAAATTCAATGCTTTTCTAATATTCTACTTTGACAAAAAAATCACTGTCAACAATGAATGTCACATTACACATATATATGCATTATTATTTCCGGAAGATAATATTTCTATGTCCTTATTACACACTGATCATACATTCTGGATTTTCCTTTGATTACATATTCTATGAGGTGTTCTGTTTTCAATATTGCAGCTCATTTTACTATTCCCTGACCACTTATATAACCTTGTTAGAGTCTATATAATGATGGAAGTTTAGAGTACACCTTTTATGAAAATTAATTATCAATATATTTTTAACTGAGGTAACACTGGTATCCCCGTCAGGTATTACTAAATAGTGCACCAGCCACCAATTCTCGCCCATTCTCCACCACCACAGACCACTGTGGATCCCTCACTAACTGGTCTTCCACCTCTTCCACTTCCTCCCCACTTGGTGTCCCAGTTTTTTAGTCAGCTATCAAGGGTTAGTTTTTTAGATTGTTTTATTTGATTATTAATTTAATTGCTTCAGGATAGAAGAGTCCTTAAACCAGGGACAGAAGATATGTAGGCACAGACCAGGGATGGGATATGGAAAATTGTTGGCATAACAAAGAAATACCAGTCATTACAGATTAAACCAACCAGACCTTAGAAGTGATATTTTGCACAACAGATAAAATGCCCCCCAAATAATGACCCCTCCAAAGAATTCTATGTAAATATACCCTTTGCACTGGTAAAATGCAGATCTGTCCCAAGACTGCCCACCTATGTCTAAGAACCTCTTTTTTCCTTCTTCTTTTTCCTTAAAATCCTGTCCTTTTCCATAAGTGTTTGCATGTTTGTGTCTATGCAAATGTCTTTTGCTTTAGTAAATTCACCATGCGCCACTGAATGGGAAACCCTGCCAAAATCTTTCTCAGAGGGAAATGAGGGACTCCACTCACTCAACTACAGTCACTTGAAATTTATCAGTAACTTTAAGCTGTCTGCTCATGTTTACACTCCTTTTTTTTACTTCTAATGAACTTCTTTAAAATTTTACTTAATTCTTCTAGATTTTTAATAAAGATTATAAGTAAATATAATAAAGATATACATAATAAAGATTATAAGTAAATCTAAGAATCACTTAAGTACCTTTTCATGTATTTTTCAGTTGTCAATTTTCTTTTTTTTTTTTTTTTTAAGATTTTATTTTATTTATACATACAAGCTGGGGTACAAGCCAGAGGCATGGGGTGGCGAGAGGGTTCACCAGAGACGGAGCGGGGAGCAGAACAGGCAGATCAGAAGTACACTGCTGAGGGGAGCAGCGGGCGAGGCAGGAGAGGTCTGCCGGGCCATGTGGGATTCTCCCCGGCTGGGCGTCGAACTCGCGTCGCTGCTGCCGACAGCTCCACAGCGCAGCGCTTCACCGCTGCTCCACCGGGGAGGCCCCAGTTGTCAATTTTCTATCAACAAATCAATGTAACTATTTTTCTCTACTTTATAAATGGAAGGATAATCCTATGGCCTCTGTAGGACAAGAACGATGTGTTTGCTTCATTTTTCTTTTTTATAATTCAAAAGAAACTAATTTTAGATGTGCTTGAATTTAAATGGTACTGCTCTTGGAGATATTCCTGGTCATTTGTGCCACTTTTAGTGTGGTTTGTTTCAAAATATTTATGCTATGGTCTTTTAAAAATATATTTTTTTAATTTTTAATATATATTTTATTGTTATTTATGTCTTTTACATTGTGTATTCCCCTTGGGTAGCCACCACCAATTCACCCATGATCCATCTCCATGGTCCCTTGTGTTATTTTCTATTCCATTTTGTGCCCTTTTCCTTCCCTCCCCCCGCCACCTCCCCCCCCCCCCCCCCGCTGATTGTCTCTCTCCTATTTGGTTTCCTTATAGTCCTGTTATAAGTGAAACCATTCAATATTTTTCTCTTTCTTTCTGGCT
>PVIJ01018712.1:0-25574 GCA_004024925.1 Scalopus aquaticus
ATGCATAAATAAATAAATCTTAAAACAAAAATTACCCACATACCGTAAACCAAAAGACGAAGACCAATAACTAGAATAAACCTCTTGGTTATTCCCCTTTCCCATCTGTCAGCCTCGCAGATGTAACTGATGTCTTACGTCCTCATTAAACACATCCTCATTTATTAGCATTAATTTTATAAAGTAACGTCGTGCTTTTTATCGATGTCTTGGTGAGCCTTCAGGCAGTGGGGTCCGCAGGGAATTCTGAGTGGTGGTCGGGCTAACAGATAAGCTGTTCAGACCCATCCTCCCGCCGTGGTGCTCCCCTTTGCCCACTTTCTGCTGGGCCGTGTTTCGGGATCATCTCCGCGTCGTGGGTGAGTGATGGAACTGGAATTTCTTTCTTTCCTGCCGCCTGCCGAGATAGGATGCGCAGGGCTATCGGTGTCTGGTGACATTTTGACTTGATGATCCCGTCCCCCTAGGCTGAAAGACGGTCGCTGTCCAACCCCGTGAAGGCAGCAACTACCGGGTTTCCAGGGCTTATAGGAGTCGGCATCCAAAGGGGACAAGAAACCCATCCAATCCAACCATCCCTCCATGTTTAATTCCCCAAAGTCTGAGAACAGCCTGGATATTCCCATTAACAGAGCTGGAACAAGTTCTTCAAAGTGATTCACTGAGATTGACGATTCTCTGTGTCACTTTTGGTGAGTGAGGAGAAGTGTTAGGTACAGAACAGGATGAAATTGTTGCTTCTTCTGCTACAGCAGTTCCCCAAAACATATTTCCTCGTCCTTAACAAAATTATTGATATTTGGGGCTTTCGTGGAGCCTTAACGCCAGAGATAAATCACCGGAACATTAACAATCGAATTTCTCGGACAAATGTTTTCCTGGTACCTCTCCGGCAAAGACAAATGTTGCAGTTGTTGGAAGCTTAAGATGCCGATTTCCAAATATAGTATGTTCTAAGGAGGGGAGTACGGTCTGGCTGGCAGCCCTCGTGAATTGGGACATCGATATTCTGCAGCGAAGCAACGCTCTTTGCTCTCTCTCGGGCGCTTTCGGAAACCATCTTTGCAGCGACAACGCCTTTTTAGGCGCTGCTGGATAGCAGAAGAGCGCGGAGAATGGGCAGAGGTGGGGTGTGTCCATGTGCGTCCGAGCAGAGGGAACACGGGCCTTTGGCAGCCCGGGGATTTGGGCGGAGGGAGTCGCGTAGAGTCCTATGAAGCCACCTGAGATTCCAAGTCCCTCCGGCCTTGTTCTGGAAACTTGGAGGTGGGTTCTGCGCCTGGCCTCCCAGGGGCGAATGCGGGGTAGTCCAGAAAGGAGAACGGATCCCCTCAGCAGCGAGGACACTTGCCAGCTTCAAACTCACAGGGGTAGGGTTGCCCACAGGCAAGGAGCCTGTGTTCATTCGAGGGCTCAAGGGCCCGTTTTCCTGAACTCTGTGAAACGAAGGGGGCGCAGGGGCACATGAGGAGGTGCCTAGTGAGTGAAGACCAAGAGGACAAAGACCACCCAAACCACATCTGGAGGCAGACAACGGGGCTGCAGCCCAGGCCCAGAACCCGAAAGAGCCAGATGGCTTCCTGGCACCTGGGAAACCCGGAGAGTTTGGGGACTCGGGAGAGGGCCGCAGCTGCCTCAGTGGCAACTTGGGTTGGATTTGCCCCTTTCCGCCCAGACTGGCCTGGGTCTCCTGCCCCTTCCCTGTGGGTCCCCCAGAAGGAGCCTCAGACGTAGGGGAAGCTCTCCGGGCTCGGGGGCCTGCTTTGGGCCAGCCCTGCTTGGGGGGGTATTTACCCCTGAGGGGATGGGTGATTTGGGGTGTTTCATGGGGAAAGTGTATTCTCTATATTATACCTATGTCCATAGAATGGATACATTAAATAATTTTATGTACGTTATGAAAACTGTATTCCTATATTACATCATAATAGGATTTATTAATTTTATATGATTGTCAATTTTATATAATAGGATTGTATAATTATATGTAATTGTATCACATTACTGGGCTATATTTTAATAAGATTTTAATAGGAAGAATGCTGATAGTGTAAGACATTGCATATATCGTATTATAGTGCACTAGATAGCATATATTATATGTGATACATGTAAGATGTGAGTATAGCGTATATACTTCTATGTAAGATACTTCCATGTAAGATGTAGGTGTATCGACATTCTGAGACATTTATATATGGCTCCTATGGCAGACAGAACATGTGCTGTGTATTCCAGGGAATGTTTCCGACATACTGTTTTTGTTTTCACATGTACTATATAGAGATCGGACACATACCTGACACCAAATGGAAGCTACTTCATACACTATGATATGATAGAAGATCAATATACTGATCAGGCACGTAAACCTGCAGCCACCTCCCACTTACTTTATGGTAATCTCCAGAAATCATCACCCTTCTGAGCTTTACGTGTGTCTCACTTTAACGTGACCCCAAAACAGCTGTGCTTATCTGCTTCAGGGCGAACCTCAGAGATTTCTACGGGGTTCCCTGGGGAATGTCACTGGGGATTGTTAAGGGTATTCCGCAGCTGCCTATAGAAACACCCGCTTCGCTCACTACTCCATGCCTGTGACTGATCTTTATGAATTTCTCCTCCAACAGGACAGAAATCAAGGGCGAATCCAGTGTATTTTTCATGGACCGAGACCTCTGAAGGCGCACAGGGACCGTAGGGCTAGCATCGAAGATTTCCATCCGGCTGACAACCCCTGATGATTTTGAAAAACAGAGAGGCTGGGATTTCTTTGTTTTAGAAATATTTGTGCATCTTTCCCTCACAATGCTGCATTGCATTTAGCACCAAGAGCTCCGCTGTGCGTCTTGCAAGTTTTCATGAAAACGGCGAGGACCCAAATTAAGTCATTTCAGGGGAGCGAGATCCCGACTCTGTCTCAGCGCGGGGCCTGCTTCGGATGAGACCCTCAATTCTGGGTTTACGAAGATCGGATCTCAAATTCTGAGAAAATGGCCACGTTTTCTCTACACATAGATCTCCACCAGCAACAGAACCCAAAGAGTGTGGAGGTGACAGTCAGGAAAATATAAGAGGCAGGGAATGGAAATGCAAACTGCTGAGGGGACCCCGCAACACTGATGGGCCGGGTCTTCCGCTCGAGGGCGGCTGAGCTGTAGCCGAGGCAGGGGCAGGGATCCGATGAGCTGTTGCTCATTAGATATTAGCTCTGGGGGCAACCTCGCCTCGTTTTCACGCAGTGGAGAGTCTGTGAGGGCAGAATGGATCGCTGTTCGAGCTCTTTCTGGGAGCACAGAAGCAGCTCCGCCCTCCTGGCTGGTGGTTCCCATCTGGGTAGGCCAAGAGGAGTGACAGGGCTTGGCTATCGGGGACATCCCCAGTCCTGAAGGGAACAGCCCCCTTCCAGGCCAGTTTTCACGCAGATCTCCACTAAAACCCAGTCTTGCCCCTTCACGTGTGAGTGAGTGCTTACACTCGAAGGAAAATACTCACTAAATCAAAGTCAGGCATTTCCAAAATTTGGAAAATGGCAGAGACTTGGAGACGGGAGAAAAGGACATATCACCTTGAGAACACAGCTGCTAGCACAGGTTGATTATTTCCCATTCTCTCCATCGAGAGACGACGGGTACGTCGTAGGGAGAGAGATGGACAGTAGACAGGTAATAGGTGATAACGGGCTATGCAACAGACAAATGATAGCTGAGAGACAGACAGGGAAATACGTGATAGAAGATGGATGATTGACAGGCTAGATCACAGAAGGGTGGGGGGACAGAGGATGAATGGATCGCTCCGTGCATATAGACAAACAGGTCTATGAACAAATTATAATGATGTCCAAAAATTTACAAGCCTGTGGACATGATACGTAATATGGACCAGGGAATGTATATCATGAAAATGATGTGTGTGTAGAATTTCAGTCTCCCCACCGTGTTCCACTGACATTTTCCCACTTACTTTTTTGCTTTAAACTCAATGAATTTTTTATGCTAGACCTTAGTGGAGAACGGGTCAGAAATAATCCCCTTATGGATGAGTGGGGAGATGGGTTTTGACGGAGTTCAAGGCGCCTTGTGAATGTGTGAACACTTGCATTTTGGCCAAAGCTTTGTTTTCAGAGTGATTTGCTTGCTACACGCAATTCTTGCAAAATGCTGTTGCTGTAGCATTGAAAGCTCAAGACAAAACGGCGCAATTTTAGATGCCAGAATAGTACTTTTAATTGTATTAGAGATGAGTGATGAAGGCTCCTAGAGTATCATCTCATCTACAGAAATGATTCATTTTCTTGAGAGCCCTTGACTTTGAGGATAGGAAGATGAACTAGGAAAGAACAAGGAAGACAGCAGAGGTGCTACTCTGGGAAGGGGATATTTTTCTCTATTTTTCAGTTGTATTTTTTAAAATAAGATAATGTTGCTTTACAACACTGTGATTTAGATACTTGATACCATCAGCTCACCCATATTCCTTGCTTCTAGACCCCTCATCCTTTCCCAACCTCTCATCCCAGCTGCTCCTTCCCCTTCCAGATGCCTCAATTCTGCAGTAATATTACACGCATTTGTTTTGATTTAATGTTGTCTGTTCTTCCTCTCCCCCATATCCCACATGAGTGAAATCATCTGGTATTTGTCTTTCTCCTTCTGCCTTATGCCACTTATAACTGACTTATAGCATCATCCCCTCCAGCCCCATCCATATTGCTGCAAATAGCAAGATTTCATATTTTTTATGGCTGCATAGTATTCCATCGTGTCTATGGACCACATGTTTAGCCACTGCTCTGCCCTTGGGCACTTAGGTTGTTTCCATAACTTGGAATAGGGCTGCAATGAACACAGGAAGGCAAATGTCCCTTCAAATTGATGTTTGGCCTTCTTCAGACAGTTGCCCAGGAGTGGAATTGCTGGACCACATGGTAGATCTATTTCTAGTGTTTTAGGCCATCTCCACACCGTCTGTCATCGGGGTTGGACCAGCCTACATCCAGCCTACAGCGTATGAGGGTTTCTTGATGTGCACATTCCCGCCAACCTCTGGGGTTTCTGATAAAAAACATTTCAACATGCATCACACACAGAAGAACAAAGGAATTTTTTGAAGAGAGAAATACCGATAGGAAACAAATGCTAAGAAATTAATAGGCATTTCCCAGAGAAATTACTGGACATGAAAGTGTTGATTCAAGTAGAATCAGGGGAGTGAAAATAAAAACCATAATAAGACAGGCGTTTTAGCCACAGATCCAGAAAGAGAAGCTACCCCAAGAAGACAGGTGCTTATGAGGGCGTGGGGGCAATGGGAACACAGACAGAAAATACTGGTTGTTGATTAGATGAAAAGTGAACCCTCTGTCATGCTACAGTGTAAGATTCCTTCAACAAAAAATAAACCCAGGAAAATTGAACGACAAAGAAGTGTGTGTGTGGCGGGGACCCAGCTCTCTCCGCCAAAGAACTGCTTCGGGTCAGACTTGGTGACAGAAGCGGCAGGGCCTGACCAAGCCTCCTCGGAGCAGCACTGCTGTTTCCCAGTTCTGAGCAAAATGAAACGGAAAGCAACGAAGATGTTCCAATAGAAGCGAAGCGATAAAGTGTGTTCCGTTCATGCCGCGGATGTTTCGCACGGGAGGACATCACTCAGTCGCTGTCACACTAAATCGCACTGATAAGCAGGACACTGAGTAAGAAAGAGGATTAGCCGAACTGTGTGGACAGCAGGATAAATTTGCACCAAATGCAAGCCGGCATGGCCTGAAGGGTGGTGCACAGCGCAGTCGCAAGTATCCCACCAGGGAACGAAATTTCTCCACCGTAATCAGCAAACAGGTATGTCCAGAGGACCCCCACGGAGAGCAAACACAGGTCAAGTCTCGTGTGCGGTAAAGTGGGGTTCATTCTACCAGAGTTCACGCAGACGAGAGATGTCAGGCTCTCTCGCACAGGCAGAGCTCAACCCCTTTAGTAGGAACTCTGTGGACTCTGAGAATTGCCATCAAGCCGCGATCGCTTCACGCCCAGCAAAACCCTTTGCGGTTCCTTGCGCAGGAGCCCCCAAGGGAGAACCCCAAGACTTCTGTGGGAGGCTGGAGGGTGAGAACTTATTTCCAAAGAACGGGCTCTCCCTTGAGCTCCTGGGCAGCCATTTCCATCAGCTCCAGGGAAGAGCTGGTCCGGGCGGGCGTGCAAAAGCGACGAGGGCGTGGAATGTCCATTGCGGACTCTCGTGGGTGTTACTGGGTCAGCAGCGTCGGGCTGGACCCGCCAACATGGACACCAAACCCCTGTGTCCACTTGTTTGTTTTCTCGTCACGGGTTTGAATCCCGTTTGTCCTGTCAGCTCGAGAAGTCGCCTTGACATATTCTGAGGATTATGTTAAACTCATTAAGACCATAAATCCACAAAGCTTAAGATCTCGACACCCGATCGACAGCTGTCACCTGCAGCCAGGAGAGACTCTGGACGCTTCGTCTGCTCGGTTGGCTTATTCCATAAATGATGGGGCGCTTCGAAACCAGCAGAAAGAATTTTAAACGCACCTGCTGTTGGCATATTGAATATTTCAGGCCCGCAGCAAGCGACAGAGGGTTGTCCGGCCACACCTGGGTCACCAGTGCCTTTTAGTGATGACACCAGGAAGGGATTAGATTCAGACTCACCTCATCTGTCTTTTGATGGCACGTGGGGTGTTTACTTAAGTGACAACAGCGGCACAAGACGTTCAGCGAGTTTGTTAACTGAGAAAACGGTGATGGATTTAGGCATAAACTAGACCTGTGACTAGAGACAGACAGAGCAGAGCTCAGAACACAAACACACGTGATCCCCTCGGAAGTCCACGCAGGCACGTGAGAAGAACTCAGTCAATGGGCCTCCCTGGGGGGCCAGGGGTTGAGTCTCAGCCTGTGAAGCTCTCGGCAGCCACTGCGGCACGAGTTCGATCCCCGGCCAGGGAGCTTCTTAAAAAAATAAGACTTGACTTCTACAAATATGACAGTCGGCAGCGCAAAATGTGCAGGGTCGCGTGCTGAGACCCACAAGGACTGGTGAAGGACCCTTCGACTGATGACACGAGGCCCATCACATTTAGGAGGTTAATCTGCTTTCTCCAGCCTATCAGTGTAAACATTCATATCATCCCAAACTACTTCTACTAGGGTCCCCCCAGAAGACTCACAGCATCCGACCCGTCTGCTCCTCTTGTTTGGGGGGGTCAGCCCTTTTGTGCTGGTCGGGCCTTCTCCTGATTGCACGCGGCCCACCCAGATGAAGAAGGGAAATCTGCTCAAAGCTTCCCAGTGTCAACGTTCCTTTTATCCAAAAGAGACGTTCACGAGGCTCTCTGCAAAACACTCACAGCGTGTGAGCTCTTTCTTCTGTTTCTCCAAATATGAAGTAGTGGGGCTTGAAGGTTCTCATGTGAGCTCCCTGCGCCCTTTCTTCTGTGTCTCCAAATAGGAACTCGCGCGGCGTGAACGTTCCTGGAAGCCAGGTGTTTTGAGTGCTAAAGGGCAACAAAACATACTTGTCCTTGCATCTCGTGCCGCCAGCCGGGATCACTGTGTCATTGTGAAAGCGTCGTTGAGAAAACAATCTCAAGAGTTGATTCAGCGTGTCGCGGTTTTCCCCGGGGACACACAGAGCCACGCCTGTGTTCTGCGCAGAACAAAGAGCCGCTGTTCCCGGGAAGTTCTCCACAAGGACACCCATCCCTCCAGTCACTGGTGGCCAATCAAGGACGGGAGAAGGAGCGTCCTATGCCAAAACTGAGCCTCTCCCCAGCCCACCCGCAGCCAGCGCGCGGCCCAGCTCCAGGACAAAGAGCAAAACACTGCCCAGCCGGGCCAGCCCGAGGGTGGGTCTGCCTGGAGAGGAGCGGTTGGTTCCTGGCGTCTGCTTGAGAATAGCCACCCAGGGGCCCTGCACAGCATGACGCCCTGACACCGAGCAGCCGCCCCGGGGTGCGCCCGTTCTCCTCACGGAGCAAACGGGGCAACAGCCGCACCCCTGACGGCTGCGGCTTTGGGGCTGCTTCACCAGGACTCCCTCGGACCAGCCTGGCCGGCCCAGCGCGCCCCCTGGCACCCGGCGTCCCCAGGAGAGCGCCCCAGGGAAAGGCACCATCGCTTGTCCACGGAGCCTTGGGGAGGCAGCAAGAGCGAGCAGGGTCTCCACGGAGCTGCGCGGAGCTTGGTGGGCTTCTGGGGGGCCTCTGTGCGCCTCGGGCACCGGGGTGGACGTCTGTGGAAACAGGTACCCACAGACGGACGGATGCTCGGGAGACCAGCGCGCGCGGAGCCTGCGTAAACGGCGCAGCGCGCAGGGCGCACTGGGCACCGGCGGGTCCAGGGGCGCGCGCAGGGGTGAGACGAAGCGGGTGGCGGTCCGCGGCCCCGGGCGCCAAGCCACAGGCCGGCCCGCTCGCTCCCCTCGCCCTGCGCACGCCCCGGCCTCCTGGTCACTGAGCGTCGCCAGAGGCGCGCAGCCCGCGCAGAAATAAATGTTTCCAAGAACGCGCTTCTCAATCTGCCGGTTCTGACCTGGGTGGCTAAAAGGGTCCGTTTGCAATTAACACTTTTTAAACGCCCCCGCTCGTACTTTGGGCCGAAATCGTCAGCGAGTCCGTTCGCCCGGAGTCTCAGGAATAAAACTGACAGTGTAATTATTTGATACGGGCTTTCTCCTAATGGATTTTTCTTTTAAACGGATTAGAGACAAAAGAATCTGGTGATAATCACAGTCTCCATTACACGGGTATTGACCGGGCGCCGTGGACGGCCTTAAATAGGTTTAGGAGCCATAAAGACGCGGCAATGCAAAAACCCCGTCGAGGGTGCTCTAGCGCGCGGGTGGGAGGCCATTTAGGTGGCCACCTCCTCGAGAGATTTATTTCGCCCCACCATAAACACAGCATTTAACAAAAATATATACTCTACGCTTGCAATATCGGTTAACATACAATGTCAAGGATTTATATGGCATGTTGTATATTCTAGCAATGTTGCTGACACATGTTCTGTCCTAGAAACAGAGCACACGCCCACCCGTCAGCCTGGATACATCCATCGGTATATGCAATGTTCTGACATCTATAATCTCCATAGAAAAGCAAAACCGGCAAATCCACAAACATATATCCCCTTTCTAAACCCTCACACTGTGACGAGACGAGAGAGTCTCCCCCACCAGGTGCACAGACCAGGTACACAGGGATATCAGCCACGCCCTCCCGCGACACCCCACCCTTCCCCTCCCTGTCGGGGTTCAGTCCCCGGCCTGAACCCCGCCCTACCTGCGTGTCCCAGAGGCTGCTCTTGCTGACGCGGCCCCTGTGGGCTGACAGCAAGGAAGCTGTGACGTGTCCATCACTGGACGTCACAGAGACCTGCTGCCCCGGCCCCCAGGCTGGACAGCAGGGCCTCTGCCTTGCAGGGTGTAGCTTTGGAGACCTCTGTACCCCGTCTCTGCTTCGGGGCACACTTGGGACACCCCCTTGGGGTTTTCAGTCTTCTTGGAAAGTCCATCCCTTCCTCTTGACGAGCACGTTACTGTCTCTTTATTCTCGACCGTGTTTCCCTTCGAGCACGTTCTCTGGTGTGAACACGGCCACACACGCCGTTTCTGCCTCTCCTGCTCGCGGGGCCAGACGGCAGTCCGGGGGCAAAGACGTGGAGACTGAGCCCACTGCAGAATCTCGGGCTCTCTAATCCCAGCCGGCAGACAGACAGACGGCCGTTCACGTGGAAGAGGCCACCTCAGCGCCGTCCGGGCAAGAACTCGGGGCGGCCGCCTCTGCCCCCCTGTGCCCGTGCAGGCGCTTTCCTCTGCCAGCTCTGTCCCTCTGCAGGGCAGCGGCTGCCTGTCTGCCCGGGGCTGCAGCACACAGGCCTCTCAGCAAACCTGCCCCTCGGGGGGCGGCCTTCCCTGCCCGCTCTGTCTGCGCAGGTGCCCTTGGCTTCCTGCCCTAACAACCCTGCTCTTTAAGTATAACCGAGTCTCCGTCTCGTGGGGAAACTCGCCGCGTGCCGCCGAGGGGCGCTCTGGGGAGACCTTTCCCAGGGGGACCCAAGGCCCCGCTCCGCTCTCCAATCCGTCGACTCCAAAACCACATCAGACTCCCGGCGCCAGGAGTGCCCTTCTCTGTTCGTCCTGCGCTGTCTCTCCCCCTGCCACGGCCTCGGGCAGCTCACCGGGCCGAAGCGACGCTGCATTCGGGGACGCCTGTGGCGTGTCCCTGCCGCTGCACACGCTGGCCGCTGCCTTCCGCTGAGCCGTCTGCCGCATTTTCCCGAGCGTGTGGCCGCAGACGTGCAGCAGACTCACGGACTGCGTGTTTCTGTAAGCGGCTGGGAGGCGCGTGTCCCGGCCCACCGGCAATGTCCATCGACACCGGCAGGACGCGTAAAGATCAGATGTGTCCTTTGCACGTCTCGGATGTTGCTTTCTGCAGGGATCGTGTCCAGGTCTCGGATCCCAGAATCCGAGGGGAGAGGCGCAAATAACGAGACACCGAAGGGCCACCTGAGCCAGGACCTGACAGTCTATTTAGCAACGAAGCGTTTACCTACTAGCGCCTACGCAAACGTTACCCACAAGCCGTTGCAATAATAACAATTTTGTTATGATAATCTAAATCCCCTCTAAGGAAGCAGCCTTTGTAGCAAGAGTAAAATTGCAGACATTGTCACAAGAGCACGGCCAGCAACACACTAAGGCGGCAGCCCCTGAGTCTCTGTGTCCTGGTTTTGGTTGCACAGTTTGGTTGGAGGGTGACACAGGTCTGCGGTTATTCTGGGCGTTAGCTGCAGCTGGTGCAAGCAAGGTCGCCACGTGAGCAGTGTCCCCACACTGACTACCAAGTGTTCTCCCCTTGGGAGGGACACACCGGCTTAGTTGTGCCAAGTGCTACACCGGCTTGTTACGCCAGCGCTCCCAACAGGATCACCGCAGCCCGAGTCAAAGTTATTCTTTTTTGTTGTTAAAGATTGATTTATTAGGGGCCTCCCTGGTGGCGCAGGGGTTAAGCGCTGTGCTGTGGAGCTGTCGGCAGCGGCAACGCGAGTTCGACGCCCGGCCGGGGAGGATCCCACATGGCGCGGCAGACCTCTCCTGCCTCGCCCGCTGCTCCCCTCAGCAGTGTGTTTCTGATCTGCCTGTTCTGCTCCCCGCTCTGTCTCTGGCGACCCCTCTCGCCGCCCCGCGCCTCTGGCCTGTACCCCAGCTTGTATGTATAAATAAAAAATAAATCTTTAAAAAAAAGATTTATTTATTGATGCACACAAGAACTGGGGTGCAGGCCAGAGGTGTGGGGGTGAGAGGACTCCCCAGAGACAGAGTGGGCAGCAGAAGCCATGGAGGCCCCTGAGTTCGTCTTTTTCACAGCTGCATACTATTCCATTGTGTATACAGACCACGTCTTTTTAAAAAAGATTTATTAACTTTTGCATAGATGAGCTGGGGTGCAGGCCAGAGGTGTGGGGTGAGAGGACTCCCCAGAGACAGAGTGGGGAGCAGAACAGGCGGATCCACTGAAATCCACTGCTGAGGGGAGCAGCGGGGAGACAGGAGGGGTCTGCTGCGCCCTGTGGGAAGCTCCCTGGCCGGGGGCCGAACTCGTGCTGCAGCCGCTGACAGCTCCACAGCGCTGCGCTTAACCGTTGGGCCACCAGGGAGGCCCTCAAAGTTGTTCTTAAAGGTCTAAGGTGCTGACGAAAGCAGTGCAGGGTTTCTGTGTGCACCCACTGTTCTGAAATCCCCGTGGCTGGAAACGCCTTCTGCAAGGAAACACAAACAGGTCTGAGGGCCACGACCGAGGCATCGTTCCCCACCCTTTGCAAACCTTTCCCTCTGTGCCCTGCTGGCTCTTCCAGCCCAGGTACCTCCAGGCGACTCCTCCCACTGACCTCAGAGCTGGGCCACACGGTGCCACTTGCTGAAGCCAAAGCACCGCGGGCGCTCTGCGTCCTCACCTCGCTGCATTTTTTATCTGGAAGGCAGAACCGCTGGACAAGGAGCCGCCTATTCTCGGAGGCCTTTGGGGAGGCGAGCTGGGGGGACTCGTCTGCCTCCCCTGCCCCGGGGCCTCGGCTGTGCACACGTCCAGCCTGAGGCGGCGTTTACCCCGCGGAAGGACGGCAGCGACACGCTCATGGTGCCGCAGGCTGGGGCGAGAAGCTCACGAAATGAGCCTCAGGGAGGCCCTATTTCTAGATAATCTACATAAGGGGTTAAGTCCCAACCTGTGGAGCTGTTGCAGTCAAACCACGTGTCAACACCTACGTGTTGACATATCCACCGGCGGCGTCCCCCGGCCCCCTCAGACGAGAAAACTCCACTCACGACCGAGGGTGGGGGGCTGAGTCTGCCGCAGATGGGGGCAGAGCTGGCGGCGGCTCCCTCATCGCTGGCTCAGGCGGGTGGAAGGTGGAGACTGGAGAAAATTAATTCTGATTTACTGGGCAAGAAAGGATTTGGACAAAGGCTTAGGGCCAGAAGGGAGACGGGCCTGCCGTTTGTTTAGGCAGATGTGCAAACCGCAGCTAAGGCGGGGAGCAAACAGCCCAAGGGAAGGGCAGGGACAAAGGCAAAGGGACACCAGGACGGGCCGGGAGCTGCTCTTGGGCACCGCGGGGGCGAGCGAGAGCTGGTCCAGGCCCATCTGGTCTGTGCGGGATGTTTCCAGGAGGACGGGAGCTCGGGGGTGCCGGCCTCTGCCGCCGGTGCGGGGCTGGGGCTTCTCAGGGAAGAGCGGCTCACGCGTCTCAGCTGCAGCCCGGGGGCAGCAGAGCAGGGCAGAAGCCGCCGCTACGGGGTCTGTGTGTTCTGGGGTGTCTCCTTCTGACGGCGTCTCACAGGCCGAGTCTGTCCTGGGAGGAACAAGTCCCCGAGACAATGGAGAGCCCCCCACAAACAGAGTCGGGGACCCTCCCTACGTGTTGTCAAACCAAAGCCCCAGGTTCCGGGAACTCTGCACGGAGAAGCAGGGTTTGAGGACACCCCGAGGGCGAGTTTCCTGAGGGCTCCTTAAAAGTGGGTGTTCAGACCAGAAGCGGGGCTTCTGCTGCAGAGGCTGCGCCCCAACTGCAGCCTCAGAGTTGGACCAAAGCAGCCTGTCCACGAGCCCTGCCAGCGCCTGCTCGGAGCCCGGCTCCGGGGAGCGTCCAGGGCAAACTGCAGAGCGGCTGTCGGGGGCACCAGAAGTGCTGGGGTGTCCACGGGTGGAAACAGCATTTCTGGGGCCTCCCCCAAATGTTGCTGAGACCCGCGAACCAGGAGAAGCCCTGACAGAGGAAACAGAAGCGCACCTAGCTTCCCACACCCCACGAGCTGGGAGGGACGTGGTCCACGGGGGCCGGTACTGGGGCAAAAATTTGCAGAGACAGAGAGGACGGTGCCCCCAGAGGCTTGGCTGCCTCTCGCCCGATCCCAGGCTGTTCCGGAGGCGAGGACCCCGCTGTGTTTGGATGCTGCTCGAAGCCACCTCTGACTGTTGGGGGGAAGGCGACTGCAGCAAACTCCACAGTAGGTTTGTGGCCCCCACCTCAGACCAAAGAGGTGGAAGACAGTAAGGGCTGCTAATCCCTAATGCCACCATCATCGAAGAGGGGGTCACTGGGAGCTGAGGCTGGAGCTGAGCAGGAGATAACAGTCCGGAGAAGAAGAGACACAGGGACAGAACACACAGGAGACAGGAGGAGAAAGAAGCAGGATGGAGCCAGAAGAGGCCCGAGGAGCAGAGACAAGTGGAGAAGCTGCTCTGGCTTGAAGTGATTGAGACAGACGTGGGGAGAGACCCGTGGGGAGATTAACTGTGACAATGTTCATCTGGATTTTGATTTTGCTCTTTTCCTCCCAGACTTGTCTGGCTGTTTCTGACCCTTTTCTCTGGGTCCCTGCCAGAAGGTGTTTTAGACTGTGGCAGCTTTCGGGCCTTGCTTTGGGCCGGTCCCATTTGGGTGGACTTTTGCCCACAAGGGGCTGGATAACAGTGGGTGCTTGATTTAGATTATATAATATTCTTTGTCTTAAGTCTGTTTCCACTTAAGGTCCTACTGTGGATGGCAGCACCTATTTAGAACGGGCAGTTTTGGGGGTTCTGGGGTGCCCTCTCCCTGCTCTGTAACTTGACCATTTTAAAGGGAGTGGTTACGGCAAGGTCACAAGACGTCCTTTAAAGTAAGAGGATTGACATATCCAAAGAGCAGCCTGATGCAATAATCTCTTAGAATAACAGCTTTGCTGTGCCCTGGATTGACAGCGCAATCTTCCCAAGAGGGCGCCACCTTAGTGGAACTCGAAGGGAACACAGCTGGGAGGACAGAAGAAAAGAATCTGGAAAACCCAGGGGGCCCGCAACGCTGGGGGCGAGATGATGGGGGCACTAAACTGGCAGCACCGAAGCCCCTGCTCGAAACGCACCGTCGAGGGAGGGGACGGGGAAGAGGCAGAGGGAGTCGGGAGCTGGCAAACAGAGGTCCGAGCTTCCCCTGCGGGGCAAACGGGACAGCGCGCAGAGGAGACGCGGAGACAGAGCAAGAGGACGCCGGCATGCAAGAGAGGAAACCAGAAAGAAGACAAGCGAGCAACAGGCGGAGCTGTTCGCCCTCGCAGCCTGCCATGTCTGCCAATGCCCGCTGCATTTTAATCGGGGGCCCTTTGGTGGCTGTTTTGATACCACGCCAGAGACGCAGGGAGCCCCTCGGTCAGCTGAGCTGCGGGTATGGTGCCCAGTTACACGGCTCGGGTGATTTCTGTTTTGTCACACGCCTGCTGTGTGTGCTCTTCACCCACTTCGCTTCTGTGCCTCCCGCGGTCCTCGTAGCCTGGCGGAGTCCTGGTTTCCTCATACAAGGGGCGGGGAGGGGGAGGACAGTTTGGAGGCAGCACGACGGACTCTGGCGGTGGACGTGGGGTCTCTGGTCTTCTGGGTGGGTGGTAATGATGACCAGGGGCGGCCTGCACTTGTAAAACCCAAACACTCCAGCAGGCACGGCCGCCAAGGCTACCCCGTGAGAAATGACTACAAATCGGTCCCAAAAGAATCCTAAACATTTGCCCGGGACAGGCTTAGAGGACCGGCCGCTCCATACAGGCTGAAGGAGGATGGTGAAGAGAGCTTGACTCTTATCCGGCAGCCACAGGTGAGGCAGAAGCTCCTGGATTCTAGTAGCGTCGGTTCCGCACTCAAGGAGAAATGACATTGTAGAGATGGATTTGAGAAGGATTCTCACCAGGGTGAAACATGAGGGTTTAAGCCTTTTAAAATGTTTTGATAAATTTTATTAAGCTCTATGCATGATTCTAATTCTGTCTCTGTGGTTGATGGATTAAATGAAGATCCCGGGAGGGTCATCTTGAAAACGGATTCGTGGCAGAGCGGCCACGTTTCCCATCTTTTTAAACCTCCCAGGGACGATTTTAGTTTTTGAAAATAAGTTTAAAGATGCTGAGGGTTAAATCGATGATACAGGAGCTGAGAGGCCAGTGTTGGAACGTGGGTCCCTGTAGCGCTGGGCACACGAGAGAAAGTAAATATCAGAGTCCTTAAAGCACTTCATCCTTGTTAGGTCTCCACTGTTAAAGGTCAAACGTCTACATCAACTTCTGCGCCGCTGGACACTAATCTCCTTATTACAATGACACTCCACGGTCATCAAAACTTCCAGGATAACACAGCCAAGAGGGCATGGCCCCAGCCATTGGTCCATTCCATGAAGTGATGCAATAAGGCCAGTGATCCACCCCCAGGCCGGGAGAATAAAAGCAGCACAGACTCAGCTTCTCCCCATCCTCTTGGCTCCCGTCTCCAGAAGGACCACAGCGAGTACCAAGATGAAGATTCTGCTGCTGACCTTTGTCATCGGTCTGGCATATGGCGCTGTTGACGAGTCGCAGGTACGTGGGGACAGACTGACCCAGCAGGATGCTCTGTGTGTGTGTGTGTGTGTGTGTGTGTGTCTGTGCGCGCGTTTCTGAGTGAGAGACAGGGGAAGACGCTTCGCTTGCTTGACGCCTCAGATCTGACATCACCTTGGATGGAGCATCTGAGCATCACACGGTCATCTACAATGCGGGTGGGAAGGTAAACCAGATAACCAGATAAGCTACTCTGGAGCTGATCTGGACGTCCCTGAACGATGAACAATTGGAGCTGATTTCACTCAGATCACCCGCACTTGGGCATTGCTCTGAAGAAGGGGAACTAGTCACTCACTAGGATGGGCCCTGAGATGCTTGCTGCAGCATTGTTTATAATAGCTCAGTTAGGAAGCAGCGCGAATGCCCCGGAGAGAGGATTGGGTCACGATGAGGTCTGTCCACTCCGTGGAATATTATGCAGTCATGAGCAAGGATGGAATGTTGCCGTCACAGCAAAATGGGAGGAGGGGGAGGGAGTGATGGCGAGTCAGGGTCAGAATGAGACAGACAGACAGTGGACATTTATTTACGTGATGGGCGATTTGCTAAAGCAACTACTTATCAAATTGAATGGGGACAAGGAGAAGAACAGAAGGTTCTGAGGTGAAGTGGGCGGGGGAGGGAGGACGGGTAAAGTGGGTC
This sequence comes from Scalopus aquaticus, assembly GCA_004024925.1. NCBI lineage: Eukaryota > Metazoa > Chordata > Mammalia > Eulipotyphla > Talpidae > Scalopus > Scalopus aquaticus. Next base: position 16,573 of record PVIJ01018712.1, read on the forward strand.
GAAGGATTAGGGCAGGAACATAAAGTATAAAACAATCCGCCTGACTAAAGTCAACCACAGTCAAAGACCAGCGGGTGTCCAAAGAAGACATGCTGAACAACTCTTCTCTTGAAATCTCTGCAGATTTCCGGACAATGGCAGACCAAGTTCATAACTTCTACGGACAAGGCCAGGACGGATGCTGGTGGCCCCCTGAGAACGTACGCCCGCAACTTCAGCTGCTCCCCTGCCTGTGACACAATCGCCATCAGTTTTTATGCCAAGTAAGCAAAATCTGCCCAAATGTTAAGTAACAGAACCTCTGACATTTGACACGTAGTTCAGCCTCCAAGTGGAGCACAGTGTCTCGGGGAGCTTCAAGATTTTAAGTCTCAGCTTCTCCTCCCGGGAGACGGTGCTCTTAGCTCAGTGGTGTCTCAGCCCTCAGACCAGCATGTGGCTTGTCCTGGAGGGCCTGGAGGGTCAGCAGCTCCACTTGAATTCTGTCCTTAGTAGAGAACAACACAGGTCGTAAAGGCTCTTCTTGAAGTCGTGGAATCGTCTGTGTAGGATTCCTGCAATTTCACCAATATTTGAAAACACACAGTAAAGCTTCCTCTGAGCTAGCCCTCCATGTGAAGGGCCCTCGACCGAAGACTCCCCGTTGCCGTTTGTGTGGCAGCACTGAGAGATAATATAATCAATAGGTCCACATCACAGTCAACACGTGTGCCGCAGTTACTGTGCTGCAGACGTAGCGCTAGATGCGGAAATAAAAAGAGGACAGCTGATAAAGTCTTGCCTCGGCTATCAAAATGTAATCGGTGCACAGACATCTCAAGTTTTTTTTTAGGAAATCTCCACAGCACAGGTCTGAGGGAAGCTTAGATGGCTGAACGATGCCATATTCATGGACACATTTTCTGCCCCGAGGAGACCGTGCACTCAGCCGACGCTGGGTGAACGTTTTCCACCAGGAGTCGCAGAACGAGAGAAGACGACACACGTAGGAGACAGAGATCTATTGACACCATCAAGAGTTCAGGGGGTGCTGAGGTTTCACATGGGCTTGTTCCATGAGTATGGAAAGGATGGTGGCATAGAGGACTGTGCTAAGAACACAGAGACCTTGTTCTGGAGAATTTCGTGAGAGAGAAAGGCCGATGTTCTGTCTGTCGTGTCGAAAATTAGCACGGATGTTGGACTGAAAGTAGGGAAAGGATACTACCGTGGTTCCCTTTAATTATTAGGCTCCGGAGTGATTTATGCTGCAAAGGATACTCCAGTTTCGAATTTGGGGGAATTATAGCAGTGAGATAAGGTGGGAAGGGGTTGGGTGAAATCGACAAGGTAAGAAAAATTTAGAGTTTCACAGATTAAAGGCTAAAGTGTGAGCTTTCCCACCAGTAAAACTGGTGATAGAATTCAGCCAAATCAGAGGCAATAGGAAGAGGAGAAACTACTGAGAAAGTGGTGATGACGGTCATGTTGCTGTGAGCAAGGTGTTGGTCTGTCACAGCAACGTCCATTTGAATTTTAATCTGAAGATTGCTCTGATGAGAAATTAGCCGAGAGTAGGGCTCAGCTTCTGTGGAAGCGTCAGCATAAACTGGGGACAGAGCTGTCTGTGGAATTGACAGAACGAATAAGGTGGAATGTCTGTGAAGCTAGAGATGGGGCACCAGCCATCCTAGCGGCGAGATTCTGCCCCGGTCCTCCATGGCGGTTACATGGAAGCTCTTGGAGGCCCCAAGGGCATGGTAGGTGGAGACAGGAGGCTGTTCAGCCTCCTACAGCACAAGACACGCCTGGGCAGAGCGAGCTAATCTTTGATCCCCAAAGACGCTGCAGCCCGACAATGTACAGGGTAATAATAGCATCACAGTCGGTGTGGAGAGATGAGTGAGTCGCATAAGCTTGAAAATCTGTTATTTTTCGCAATGAAAATACACTTTTTGAGCAACTCCTGCATGTTTTCTGGCTCTTTTTAGGACCCCTGATGGATGTCAGCTGCTCTCAGTCATAGGAGTAAAGACAGTCAACGAAATTTTCACGACAGATTGTGAGTATATGGCCTTTCAGAGGAGTGAGACCTCAAGTTAGGAGACACGTTGAGATACACGGTCTCAGCTCTGTCCCCAGCATCCAGATGTTCGACTCTAAAACTCCTACTCCTAACTACAAATGGAATCGTGGGTAACACATCTCATTGTGCAGCCATTTCCCTCCTCACACAAAGGCAGGATTCAGCTCAATTGGCAAGATTGCTGTTGACACCGGAGAGCAAACCCCAGAACACTCATTTCACATGTTCTCTGCCCGAAGATGTAATGAAAGCTACTTAATGAAGCTACTTAAAGCTACTTATGCCAAATTTTTTTTGAAATTTTTCTTCTCATTTAACCAGAATGACCAAATTTTCCTTAACTAAAGATTCAATGTTAAAAGATACTGTTGCTATAAAGTCTTTCAGAGGTAGGGTCTGATAGATAGAATGTGAAATACGAGCATGAAAACACTAAAGGTTAGAAAAAAGCTTCAAAGCAATTTTGAGGTAGTTTGATGTGTGATTGGAACTCATGAGTATATGGGGATAACCTCTCTATGGATGATTTAAAAGTAACTTCCGACCGTTCAAACAAACAGCTAGTGATTTTCAAGCAAAACTACGTAACATTCAGGCAGCAATACCTTAATTAATACCAAGTGACTAAATGCTTAAATATTGTGTTTGCTTTGACATAAACACCGGTGTTCCAATCTGGATGCAGCAAGTTCATCGTCTGGAAATGGGAATAGGCAGTAGTGGGAACTAATATAATAAATTGACATAAAATAATGTCTAATATTTTCCAGTCGCTTGATTAGCTCCATCTTTGCTGACTCATTTTCTGGAGCGAATGAAAAGACCTCATTATGGACTGGGTTTAGTTTTATTGTTTTGAAAGTATCTGTGAGCATCTATAATTACCTTTTAAAAACAGATCTCAGAATTCCTGAAAACTTGTGATCAGCTCTTGGGGACCAGCAAGTGGAGATAACAGTCCACCCCTTGCTTTATCTTCAGTCCCTGCTGTTGGTTCTGTACTATTGCTCAGAGACAGTTCTTGCTCAAGGAAGTCCGCTCATGTGCAGGAACGTTGGGGCTACTAAAGGTGTTGATGAGCACACAGTACCCTAATTGTGTGTCTCTCTTCATCCCTTCACACACTTTGTGTGGGGAGACACAGATGGTTGTGACAGGAAGAGCATATCATGTTCACAGGAAGACACGACAAAAGGAAAATGTTACTTTCTTGAATTCTGAATTGCTTTCTGTTACAGATTCTGGCCAAAATTATTTCCAGTTCCTTCACACGTCACCTGACATGATGGTTATATACATTAAGAATGTGAATGGTGACACCGTTACAGAAATAATTGAAGCTTTTGGTAAGTGTTGCGGCTCTCCCATTAGGGTCAACCATATTATCAGGTACAGTTTTAGTCAGGAAAGGAGGAGGTCTCTGTGTTAGTTTGGGCACTTGAGGATTCAGACTTGGTGTTGACCTAGTCTAGGATTTTAAATGGTCATCTTTTGATCTAGGCGACCCTACCAGAAATTGTTTCTAAAAACGAAACAGACAACCTGAAGGAGCAGAAAGTAGTCCTGGCTGGGCCAGGGGGATTACTCTCCAAGACCACACACTAACATAGACTTAAGGTCCAGAATGTAAAATTTCAGCTGAGCAGACTGAACTCTCTGCAGCCAAACCTGTGTTTGCCTCAACCACAAATACTTTATTTTATCAAAATTTGTAGGGCTCTGTTTTCGGTGTGAATCTTTTACTCTTAGATAAAAACTAAAACATGTTGTCTCCCGCCAATGAAGACCTTTTAGGCAATTCTAGCATGAGCTCCGCAGACACTGAGATGACAAGTCCTTCTGGCGTTAGCTGGACACTGGACCTGAACAGGGCTGGGTATTGTCTTTGACATGGACGGGGGGAGGCATTTTGTTCCTCCCTTTCAGCCTGTGTGCTGAGGCTTGATGGAAAGTTCAAATGTTTGGTGCCCATTTGTCTTCTTAGAGTTCAAATTAGGTGAGAATGGATGCTGGAGAATTAGAAAAAGAGACGTTTGAACTTTTATATCCTACCGTTACCTGCACTTGCTGTGCCTTGCAGGACGGTATCAGATTTAGGGGTCGAGAGAGAGTCTTTAAGTTTCTTAGCTGTCCCGAGAGCTGGAAAGTGATCACATGTTCGTGCTGAACCCCGCCGCATGGTGCCACCTGCAGAGTTGTAGATGCAGGCACCTTGCTGTAAAGGCCACGATGGAACAGCAGGGATGGGGGGGGGGGGAACGATGGTGAGATGACCACCCATTCTCATCTCCCAGGACACACTGTGGAATCTCTCTTGTTTTTTAATGGCTACCTCTTCTGGCTTATTTTCTAGGACGTGTAGGAAAGGCGGGCCTTACAAATGAGGAACTTGCTGTCTATTTATCGCTGACGATCGCAAAGGGTATTCCAGTGACAAACATTCAGTATATCCCCCCTGAAGGTAAAGTCACCATTTTTGGCTCCCGGGGTGAAAATGTATCTGAAATGGAATCATTCCACTGGGATCCTCAGTTTTGTGTGCCTGTAGTCACCTGTACTGAAGGTTTAAAGTATGCTTAGAAATACTGAAAGGCCAATGAGCTCATTGTCTCCTGTCCACTCTCTTTTGCAGACACCTGTCCTCAGTAGAACGTCTGTCGGTGAGTAGAAATACGACCCTCACATCCTGGCTCTTACGTGCTCCAGACACTGTTGTTATTAGGATTACTGTGTCAAAAATCAAATAAGAAAAGAACATGACTTCAAGGATGGGAAATTCCATGACTGATAGGTGTGTGTGGTTTAAAAACAGTCAAAAAACACACTTGTCTGGCCCATCCAGTGGGAGACAACAGGCGGAGGTCACGGGAAGGGGTCTTGTGAGGAAGTGAATTCTGAAGGATGAGGGGCCCTGGTTACACCAGTGTGAGTAAATTCTCCTCTGTCATCATTACAAATGATGCTCACGGAGCTCGTGTGGACACAGACACAGGGTATACAACCATATCACCAACACCAACTCGACAGTGTTTTTATTGCTCTTCCAAACTTAAGGAAGGTGGTGCCATCGGGAAGAGGTACAACATCTCCATCTCCATCACCATCTCCACCATCACTTTCTCCAGAATCATCGACAGGAAGATACAACCCCCTCTTCCTCTCCATCATAGTTTCTTCTCTTTCCTCAAGTTCTCTTTCCTTCTCACCCTATCTGAGATCTCTTCATTCCAAAATGATTGAATAAAGGGATCCCCATGCAAGCAACCATCGCTTAATGAATGTTCTTTCTGGAAGCAGAGATATCGATGCAGATGCGCGTGTGTGTGTGTGTGTGTGTGTGTGTGCGCGCGCGCGCGCACCTCATCTTCTTAATCCATTCACCTGCCCTTGGGCACTTAGGTGCTTATGCATGCACACAAACAAACACACACACACACACACACACACACACACACACACACACACACACCATGGAATACTACGCAGCTGTTAAAAAGGTGACACCTTGTCTTTTGTGACAACTTGGGTGAAGCTGGAAGGGAGGGTGCTGAGTGAAGTAAGTTGGAAGGAGAAATAAAAATGCAGGGTGATTTTACTCATGTCTGGAATATGGAGAAAGTGAAGGCACAGGGAAAACAAACCAAAAAAATCCTAGAAATCTGATTATGGAAATGAGGCAACCAGAGCAGGAGGAACGGGGTGGCAGAAAGATGGGAAGGTCCCGATGGAGTGTGGCAACGGGTCTGTATGTGGGTGTCAGTAGGGACGCACTTTGTAGAGTTGGGAACCTGCAGCTAGAGTCCTATTCTGTGTGCAGACCAGTGTTCTGTCAATTCAAACAGCACAACTTTTAAAAGCCAGCAGTTAACTCTCCAGAGCTCCCACCAGCCAGAACAACAGGAAGACGGTAATGAAAGACCAGCAGGCTGGGTGCTCCTCACAGAAACATCCCTCACGCCCCCCAGGATGCGTTTATGTAAAATTTCTTGAACACAGTCTTCAGAGCACCGACCTCGCCAGATTCTTGCCAAGAAAATGTTGTCACTACCAGGGCTGTCTAAAGCTGTGTTGCATCACACACGCCCCATCGGGGACTTACAAAGTCACTTGACATATTGAAAGCCCAGAGGACTTAGTCATAACAAACCTGGTTTCATTGATGAACCGTTCATCAAAAGTCCTTATGGAAACTGGGAAGAGATAGCTGATTCCCCAGCCCCTCACCTGCATTTCCCACTAATGATGTATTAGTATTTCCAGTGGGGCTGGGACGGCTGTGTGAGCCAAAGAGACAAGCAGTTGCTGGTAGTTTTTAGGTGGGAAGTGCTTAGGCAGGCAGGCACCTAGGTAGGCAGACAGACAAGCAGACAGAAAGACAGGTAGACAGGAGGTAGGCAGGCACCTAGGTAGGCAGACAGATAGAGAGACAGACAGGTAGACAGCAGGTAGTCAGGCACCAAGGTAGGCAGACAGACAGGCAGACAGAAGATAGGAAGGCACCTAGGTAGGCATACAGACAGGCAGACAAGAGAGAGACAGGTAGACAGAAAGTAGGCAGGCACTGAGGTAGGCAGACAGGCAGGCAGACAGAGACAGGCAGACAGACAGACAGAGAGACAGGTAGACGGAAGGCAGGCAGGCACCGAGGTAGGCAGACAGGCAGGCAGACAGAGAGAGAGACAGGCAGATAGAGAGAGAGAGACAGGCAGAGAGAGACAGGCAGACAGAGAGAGAGACAGGCAGACAGAGAGAGAGACAGGTAGACAGAAGGCAGACAGGCACCGAGGTAGGCAGACAGGCAGGCAGAGAGAGATCACAAATTAGTAGACAGAGACAGAGACAGAAGGATGATAGACAAACGCACAGATGAGTAACTGGTACATTGTTACGGCAACTTTCCAGAGAAATCAGGGGGCACGCAGGAGGTGGGGAGAGAGGGAATGAATCGTCACACGGGCGGGCCCAGTGGGAGAGCTCCCAAAAGTCTGGCCCCGAATAACGGGAGTGGCAGGTCTTACAGTTGGTCTGAGGCAGCTGCCATCCCGCTCCCTGGACGTCATTATTTAGGGAAGGGCGGGAGCTGCGGCCACTGCTCTGGGACGGCTCAGCTAAGGGACGTTCCCCGCAACTTTCTGGCCCATGAAGCAGCAGAACCCACGCAGCAGACAGAGCACCTTCCTGCTTCGACATGGTAGATACAAAGACAGATGACAGACAAGGAGATGGTAAAAACAGAAGTAGATCGACGGATAGGCAGAGGACACAGACAGACAGACAGGTGCTGACAGAGGGGGGCTGTACTCTCCGTGAGTGAGTACTACGGAATACCAGCCCCGGGGCAGGAGGGGTTCTAGCAAGAACTCGCAGGCATGAGCTTAGAACACAAGGAAGTCACCAAATAACAATAAGCCCAAGGAAGAGGGGGGCAGGGCACCTGGCAAGCAGAAGCTGAGGCTGGTGGAACCCACTTTGTGGCTGTGTGCACAGCACGGAAATGAGGGGCCAGGATTTCAAACCACTGGCTGCCGCCGGTTACAGCACTTCCTGAGTGCTGGGCACGACCGCTGAGTTATTGAAGCGAGGCAGGAGACCAACGAGGGATGAGTAGATTGGGAAGATGCGGTCTGTATACATGGTGGAATACTACACAGCCATGAAAAGGAAGATACGGTCATTTGTGGCAACGTGGAAGGAGCTGGCGGGGACGAATAAGAGAAAGACAAATCCAGATGGTTTCACAGGTGTATGGACTAAGAGAAACAAAGCAAAGGAACAGTCAGACTGACCCAAAGAAAACCTAGATGCAGGGCTGGAACTGGGGCGCACAGTGGGTGTGGCCTGGGGACTTAGGGCTCAGAGAGGTGAATCTAGCTCCCTGAGTCACAGGCCGGCTTGTGGAAACCAGCGTGGCCTTAACCATTTCTTAAAAAAAGGAGCTGGAGGGAGGTGGGAAGTCCTGGGTCGTTTTCAGCGTTCCCAACGGCCGTAGAGAGGTCGGCTCGGCTGGACGTTGCCCTCCGGGAGCACCTGCCGATCTGCACGGTGGACACTACTGTTTGGAGTTGGGGCTTCCTGCTCAGGCACGATGGACCCCTGTGACCAGGGTCTGGGCCATTACAGGAGAAATCCTAAATCCCCATCCGTGAACATCTCAGGAGGCAGCTTCTTCCAAAGCACGTAGCTCGGAGCGTCTAGATGCAATATTTGTGGCTTAAACGTGTCTCGAAACAGAGTGAGCTCAGCAAACACACATCAGATACTCAGTAACCCTCTAAAATGATTTCTTCTTCGGGGACCCACAAGTGTTCACAGTAAGGCGTGATGCGGGCGCTAAGTCTGAAATTCAACGGTGCTCAGCAAATGCCATTTAAAGCGTGGCACCCCTAAATTTACCAGGAGGCCTTTATTACACCTTTCTAAAGGGGACAGTGACAAGCTTTCTCCGGCCCAACTATCTCATAATTTTGCGTGTGGCACAGAGACGAAGCGGGAAGGACGGACCGGTTTTCTGACCTGGGTGTTGGGTGAAGCGCCGGGCTGCAGAGGAAGCGTCAGCCGGAGGCAGAGACCCGCAGTGGGCCGGGAGCATGAGCTGAGATTCGTTTTCGGGTCTCGGCAGAAACTGAATTCCGTCCCTCCTCCCCGCTGGGTGAGGAACAGTGATCTCAGGTGAGCAGAGAAAACGCATCAAGATGGAGACGCAGCTGGCAAGGATGTGGAGAAGAAGGAACTCTTCTGCACTGCTGGTGGGAATGTGAACTGGTCCAACCACTATGGAAGGCTGTATGGCGATTCCTCAGACTGCTAAACATGGAGCTTCCATACGACCCAGCAATCCCACTTTTGGGAATTTACCCAAAGGATACAAAAACACTAATCCGAAAGGATACATGCACCCGTATGTTCATTGCAGCACTGTTCACAATAGCAAAGGTAT